>CM035420.1:182097783-182182783 GCA_020310875.1 Ceratopteris richardii
CTGAGTTATTTATCTGTGTGTATGATCTTATTATCCAATCTATCAATTGGATCATTGTCTTATTTTAAGACTAGGATAAGCATACCTACAAAGTTTCATAATCATTAGATTTATAGATCTTGAGTTATGAATAGAACAAGGTGACTGTGTCTGTGTATCTTCATCTTTATGAAATGTCAAAATCACCTCTTGACTTCTTATGCACATTTCCCTTATTATAATCCTCCTAAATTCATGAAATAACTTTGTATAGATCACTCAACAATTCATATGAAAGTATGTAGAATTTCTTGGATCAATTCTTACTAGATTGTAAGCTCTAAGTAAAACATTGAGTGCCTTCTTCCATAAATAAAAGGTTTTCACAAGTTGATTTGGACACACACAAGTTACCTTTTTGACGTAGAGTTTTGGGAATGATGTTCAAAGTACTATGGTGATATAAATGCATATAATGGAATCTTAGACAATCTATTAAGGTTATTTGGATTTGTAGGCTGGTCAGGAGAAACTTTTTGTCAATACCCTCTCATCTTTGTGCATTATTCATCACTCCTCAAACAGTATTAGAACATGCTCATAGACTGACATTATGAGTGATGGATTGCCCTCATTAATTGACAAATTGGATCAAAGAAACTACTCAGCATGGTCTCCAAGGATGGAGGCTTACTTGCAAGGGAGAAATATACATGGATATACCTCTGGAGATGAGTTGATGCCTATACTAAAAAACAAAGGTCAACCAACACAAGAGGAGTAGGAAAGCTTAAATACATGGTGTACAAACGGTGCTTTGGCAAGTTCATATATTCTAAACTCTATTTTTGATTTCCTACTTCCTCATATTAGGAATTGTAAGACCTCTCAAGAGACATGGAATGCTTTGGAAGCATTCTTCTCCTCAAGTAACAAAGCTAGGAAGAAGCAATTGTGGATGGAGTTCACAACACTCAAGAAGATGCCCAAGTAAAGTGTGACTGATTTTGTCAGCAAGATGGACATTGCAAACCAACTTGGTAGCATTGGAGAAATCATTGATTAAGAGAAAATTGTGAGGAAAGTCATCAATGGAATCAAGGTTGATGACAAGTGGGAAGCCTTCACCATAGCCCTTGATCTATACATGGATATGCAATTGCCAGACTTCAACACTTCCATGGGGCAACTCTTCACTCACGAGGCCAACTCATGAAGAATGGTGAAAACCAAAAAGGTAATCAATCCTCTGCCCTTTACACAGATAAGAACAAAGGGAAAGATAACAAAGGAAAAGGTAAAAAGTATGACGATGAAGGAAGCACTTCCCAAGTTAACATTGCAGGAAGAGGTAGAATCTCAAGAGGAAGAGGGAGAGGAAAAAAAGGTACACAAGGAAGGGGAAGAGCTCAAAGCTTGTCACCATGTGCCATATCTGGTCTATAAAATCACATCATAGAGCATTCCTTCAGAAACCCAAGGAATCGGAGAGGAAGAGGATAACAAATGTGGTTATGGAGCTTCAACAGGCACATATAACAATTCATGTGCAACAATAACACCTTAAACAATTATCAAGGTGGATACAAAGGAAGGAGACACTGCAACAACTAGGATTCACTTCTACTTATGAACATGACAATGAAAGCAGGTAAGTTGGTTGAGCATGTGTTCTACATTGATTCTGGATGCTCAAATCGCGTAGTAGGGAATGTAACCTTGCTATCAGGCTTGGAAGATCCAAAAAACAAGCATGAGGTCTAGACAGGTGATGATACAAGGAACCCTATGGAAAATATAAGGAATGTGGAGACCTCCAATGGTACTATGAATCTATTGAGTAGATTTCTCTATGTGCCAAGTATTAATAAAAACCTAATAAGTGTAGGATAGATTGTGGAGAAAGTTTTGCAAGTGAGGTTCACCAAACATGGAGCCTATATAGAGAATCCATATCAAGGTTTCAAAAGCATAAAAAAGGGAGAGAAAACAAGTAGATTTTTCACACTTGAACTCCAAGACACCAAGAACATTGCTTTGTTCAACTACGGTAATCCTATCAAAGCTAGAAGTTTTGCATAAGAGGTTGACTCACATTCAAGAGAGATTCCTCAAATAAATTAGTAGAGATCAAAGTGTGCTTGGACTACCCAATATCTCAAAACAACACATGATATACAAGTGTAGTGCATGTCAAATCAGAAAGTCTCATAGACAACCATTTACCAAGAAAGGATATATACATGGAGACATTCTAGAGCTTGTACACATAGATGTTTGGGGACCAAGAAAAGAATCTTCAATCTCACGCTCAAGGTATTATGTTTTATTTATAGATGATTGTAGCAAATGAACTAGTTCGTACTTTATGAATCATAATGATGAATTTCTTAAGAAGTATTTAGCTCTTGTAGAGAAACAAACACGTAAAACCCTAAAAAGAATAAGGTTTGATGGAGGGGGATTATACTTCTCCCATGAACTTGATTCCTACTTACAAGATAAAGGAATCAAGAGAGACATTACTACCATGCACACACCTGAGCAAAATGGAGTAGCAGAGGTGAGGAATAGGACCATTCTTGAAGCAACAAGGTCCATGTTGAATGAAAAGAAGTTACCAAATTATTTGTGGGTAGAGGCCATATCCACTACCACATATTTGATAAATAGATTACCTTCAAAAGCTTTGGATGGTATGAATCCTTATGAATCTTGGAATGGAAGGAGATCAAGCTTGGATCATTGTAAGATATTTGGGTGCATTGCATATGCACAAATACCATATCAAACCAGAGGTAAATTAGACCCTAAGATAGAGAAGTGTGTATTTATAGGCTACGATCTTAATGAACAAGTTTATAAACTATATAATCCTAGCAACAAAGGTTTTGTAGTCACTCCAGATGCTGTGTTTGATGACAATAGATCATTGTTTGAAAATGATTATAGAAAGATCAAGCTATAATATGACTTAGAAGAACAGGTAAGAGCACACATACACTTGAAGCATCAAGTGATTCTAAAGATGATCAGAAGAATCCTAGGAAGCAAATCAATTTATGGAACTCCAAGGGAAAGGCCAAGATACAAGAGTTGAGGGATGTTGAAAAATCCTCTTAACAAACCATTAGAAGACCTACTAGAGAGAAGAAGAAGAAGAAGCTAGAAAGGTATGTCTATGATACATCACTAGTGACTAAACACTCTATCTATTTAGCACATGACTTAAACTCTGAAGAGCCTTCATCTTATGAGGATGCAAGAAAGAAACCAGAATGGATTAATATTATGGAGAAGAAATTGAAGCTTTGGAGAAGAATCACGTTTGCGTATCGGCGCTAAGACTCCAACCATGAAGATATTGCATCCAGATGGATATACAAAGTGAAGAAGAACTTTGATAGAACCATTAATAGGTATAAAGCTAGAATTGTGGCTAAAGGGTATGTTGAGACCCAAGGAATTGAATATGTGGAGACCTTCTCTCCTGTAGCAAAGATGCCGGCAATCATAGTACTTATGAGCATTGCAGCTGCCAAGAATTGGAACATCTATCATATGGATGTAAAGAATGCATTTTTTTGAATGGATGAATATTTGAAGAGGTATATATAGCTCATCCCGCTAGGTTCAAAGATTTGCATTCTCCTAAACATGTATGTAGGTTGAGGAAAGCTCTATATGGTGTGATACAAACTCCAAGTGCTTGGAATTATAGGCGTATGACCTATTTGCAGGATAAGGGTTTCATTGTTAGCAAAGTAGATCCCTCACTCTTCATCAAGAGGACACATGGAAAAGTTATATACCTTTATGTATATGTAGATGATATAATACTCACATGTAATGATGATAAAGGTATCAAGAGGATTCAACTATAAATGAAGGAGGAATTCAAAATTAGTGATCTAGGACAAGTCACATACTTCCTTGGTTTGGAAGTAATGTACATAGAGAAGGGTATGTATCACACCCAAAAGAAATATATCAAGGAGATGATAGCCAAGTTCAAGCTGGAGAATGCTAAGATTTCAGAAACACCCATGGAGGTAAATTCAAAGCTAAGTTCGCATGAAGGTGAGATAATTGAAGATATAAAAGTTACCCAATCTTGGTGGGAAGTTTGAATTATGCAACACTCCCTAGGATAGAAAGTCGCTATGTTGTAAGGGTTCTGAGCCACTTCATGCATATGCCTAGGAGACCACACATGCAAGCAGCTAAAAGGATACTCAAGTATCTAAAGGGAACCATAAATGAAGGATTATTTTATCCTTATACCTCATGTAGATATAGAGCTATCCTCTTATGTACATTGGGCAAGATGAAAAGATGATAGGAGGAGTACTTCAGGTTATCTTACATTTGTAGGTACAAAACTCATTTCATGGTCATCCAAGAAGCAACCCACTATTTCTCTTTCATATACTAAAGCTAAATATAAATCTTTGGCACATGCAACTGAGGAAGCCATGTGGATTAAGACTTTATACTCAGATTAAAGTGTGACATCTTCTACTCCTCCTATATTTGGGGAAAACATAACTTCCCTTCGCCTTGCAGCAAATCCAATTTATCATGATATGGCTAAATTTATTGAGGTTCATTATTAGTATGTTAGGGAGAAAATCCCCAAGCAAGGAAATTGAACTCTCATATGTATCAACTCAACAACAATGTGTAGATATGATAATCAAGGCATTGGATGGAGTGAAGCTAAATAGATTCAAAGCTATGACTAGAATTTAGGAACTATCAATGAATTGAAGGCTCAATCATCTTAGGCTTGCGGAGTATTTTTTGGTGTATGAAACAAGCCTAAGTGCTTGACTTATGCATAAGAACTTCTCTTGATATTTGGGGGATAATCTTGTAGCATGTCATTATACAATTTATGAGTTCCAAAGGTTAATGTCTGAATTTATCCTAGTCAAAAGTAAAAGAGATATTTCAACAAAATCCTGTGGAGACATTGGGGTCAAATACCATGATTTCATTTGAATTCAAAATTTAAATTATTCCTAAAAGTGTGGATTACTTTTAGGTGGAATTAATTTATGAGAAAAAGTCTATAAATTCGATAGTCACTTTAGTCTTGGGATATGAGTAGATCATCACACTCTTTCTGAGTGATTCAAGTCTTTCCTTGAAGCTAGAGAAGTCCTTCACTCTCTCAGTGTATCATACATCAGTCACCTATACATTTACAATTTATCCGTAGCTACATTAATTTCTATCTACTATTATGGTACATTGAGTAAATATTTATCTACATGTATGACTTAATTATCAAATGTTCCTATTGGAATATAGAGCTAAAACTGTGATAAGCATACCTACAAAGTTTCATAGTCATTCAGTTTATAGATCTTGAGTTATCAATAGAACAAGGTAATTGTGTCTACATATCTTCATCTTCTTGAAAAATCAAGATCAACCCCCTTACTTCTTATGCACAATGCTCTTATTATAGTCCTCCTTATTCATGAAATAACTTGTTATAACTCACTCAACACTTCATTTGAAAGAGTGCAAAAGTTATTGGATCAATTCTTACCAGGGTGTGAGCTCTAAGTAAAATACAAAGTGCCTTCTTCCACAAATAGAAGGTTTTCACAAGTTGATTTCTACACACGAGTTATCTATTTTGACATTGAGTTTTGAGAATGTTTTTCCAAAGTACTACTGTGATCTAAATGCATATATTCAAAGCTTAGGGAATCTACTAAGGTTTTCTAGAGTTATCTAGTCTAGAGTAGGTTTTTGTGAAGACCCTCTCATCCTTGTGCATCAACCATCATTCCTCACATTGGGATACACTTACAACTTTATACTAGGAAAGAAATGAGGCTTGTGTTGCTTACTTCTAAAAATAGTTGGAGATTGAGCATATGAATAAAGGAGATTCTATATATAATTTTTTGACAAGGATCAAAGATTTGAAGGAGTAATTACATTACGCTATGAAATCTTGCTAGATAGCTTATTAGTAAGCTTTTAACAATCTTCTAGATTCATATCAATCTTTTGTTTCTACTCTTCCATTGATGATGAAAGGCAATCCAAATGCCTTAACATTTGAGGATCTAGTCTTTGTTTTGTTGCAAGAAGATCAGTTCAAGCAGAATAAGTCAATTATGCATGTTGAAGATCAAGCTTTATTAGCTAGTTAGAAGGGCAAAGGTAATGGGAGCTCACCTACTAGTAAGCAAAAATATGCCAATGTTGCACATTCAAAGAAGGAAGACAAAGATTACAAGAAAAAATAGCAAAAATAATTTTACACTATTATAAGGAAAATGATCATGTCATAAAGACATCCGAAATTGGATGCAAAAGACACAAAGAACAAAGCGGCTAGAATGGTTGTTGCAGAGGCCTCTACACTTAAAACAAAGTCTATTTAACTTGTTCAAAATGAAGAATGGGCATTTCTTGTTGTTTGCAACTATGACCCATCTTCTGAAGAGCGATGTATGTCTATAGTACTTTGATAGTGGGGCAACCACACATATTACCTCATAGTGTAGTTTTCTTTAGTTCACTTGAGCCTTCCCATACAGGAAATACTATAACATGTGCTAAAAACTCCTCTTATCCTATAATGGGACTTGCTAAGATCATTATGACTACTATTGATGGCAATTTTTTCACATTCTCAAATGATCTATATGTGTCAAGGATCAAGAAAAATCTATTGTCAATTTCAACATTAGGCAAGATTGGCCTTCTGGCATTTTATGATGTGGGTTGTATAAGCTCATAGACTATGCATGTGAATGATTGTGCATGTGCATTTTAAGATTCTCAGGCTATCTACAATGCAAAGCTTTGGCATGCATGCTTTGGTCATCTAAATTTTTCTAGTTTGCTTCTCCTATAAAAAATTTGAAATGGTGTCCTCTCTACCCAAGCTTGAGGCACTTTGTAAACATGTCTATGAAGGTTGTAGTTTGGGAAAAATGCTATGTTCCACCTTCCCAAAAGATGGTTCATTTTAAGCTACTCATAAATTGAAGATTTTTCATAGTGATTTTTGTGGTCCTATATAATCACCTTCATTTAAAAACTACCTTTTGTGACTTTTATCGATGAATTTTCCATGCATGCATGGGTGTATCCTTTGAAAGAAAGGCCCAAAGTGAATAGATCGTGCTTACGGCTCAAAATCTATCAGCGTGTGGGCATCCTCTGTTCTGATCGAGGGAGGAATACATATCTTCTGATTTTAATGCTTTTTTGGATGAGCGTGAGATAAGAACTTAGTGTATAGTGCCATACACATCTCAACAAAATGGAGCTTCTGAGAGAAAGAACATGTCTCTCATGGAAATGATGAGATTTATGGTCAAAATTCATGCTTTACCACATAACTTCTAGCTTGAGGTTATTATAGTCACCTATACATTTACAATTCATTTGTAGCTACATCAATTTCTATCTACTGTTACGGTACAGTAAATTCTGTCAAGTTTTTTGAGCTATTTATCTACATGTATGACTTAATTATCCAATCTATCTATTGGAATATAAAGCTAAAATTGTGATAAGCATACCTACAAAGTTTCATAGTCATTGAGTTTATAGATCTTGAGTTATCAATAGAACAAGGTGATTGTGTCTACATATCTTCATCTTCTTGAAAAATCAAGATCACCCCCCTGACTTCTTATGCACAATGCTCTTATTATAGTCCTCCTAATTCATGAAATAACTTGGTGTAGCTCACTCAACACTTCATTTGAAAGAGTGCAAAAGTTATTGGATCAATTCTTACTAGTGTGTGAGCTCTAAGTAAAATACAAAGTGCCTTCTTCCACAAATAGAAGGTTTTCACAAGTTGATTTCTACACACGAGTTATCTATTTTGACATAGAGTCTTGAGAATGTTGTTCCAAAGTACTACCATGATCTAAATGAATATATTGAAAGCTTAGGGAGTCTACTAAGGTTTTCTAGAGTTATCTAGTCTAGAGTAGGTTTTTGGGAAGACCCTCTCATCCTTGTGCATCAACCATAATTCCTCACATTGGGATACATTTACAACTTTATACCAGGAAAGAAATGAGGCTTGTGTTTCTTACTTCTAAAGATAGTTGGAGATTGAGCATATGAATGAAGGAGATTCTTGTTGGAGTTAGACGTCTACGAAAGCACACGAACAGCTCAAGGAAGAAGAAGAAGCTTGGAGCACAACACACAATACTGAATGTATTACTAGAGAATGTATAAAGATAAGTAGCCCATTAGGGCGATAGGCATATATACAATCCGGGGAAAAAAACCTCCTAAAGAGGAAAAAAGTGCCCTGATGATCCTATATCAACAAATCCCTCGTGGGAGTGATACGGTGAACAAGTAGTTGGCACTCATGTATAAGGAAGTGCCAAGCTATGTGGAAATCACTCCACAAAAGGAAGAAGCCCAAAGCCTTGCCGAAAGCTTCAAACTTCTCCCTAGGCAAAGCTGTCGTGAAAAGGTCTGCAATATTCTCCTACATGGGCACATATGCCATGCTAATCTCCCCAACAGAGAACCTCTCCCTGACATAATGATAATGCACCTCAATGTGCTTAGTGCGAGCATGGAACACAGGGTTCCTCGCAACTGCCAATGCACTCTGACTATCAGTGAAGATGGTGGTGGCAGAAGACTGACCAACATCCAAATCAGCCATAAGGCATCTGAGCCACACACACTCAATAGTCGTTGTGAAAGCTGCCCTATACTCAGCCTCACAACTAGAAGTGGCCACAGTAGGCTGCTTCTTGCTCAACCAAGATATACATGATCTACCAAGCATGAAGCAAAAGCCACTAGTGGACAAACGAGTGTCATAGAAAAGAGCCTATTCTGAGTCAGAAAAAGCATGCAAATCTGGTGGTAGTGATCCTCCCTTGGGATAAAACAACCCAAGTAGTCGAGTACCACTCAAGTAGCAAAAGATGCGCTTAGCCGCCTCCCAATGCTTGACACTTGGGCAATGCATAAACCTGCTCATTTGTGAGACAGCAAACTGAATATCTGGCCAAGTAATGCATAAGTAAATGAGACATCCAACAACCTGTTGAGAGAGGACAGCATCAAATGCACATCCAACATCATGAAGACTCAATTCTAAACATGTCTCCATAGGAGTGGCAATAGGCTTACAGTCTTCAAGGCTAAAATGCTGCAATAATGTGTCAATATATTTTGTTTGCCACAAAGCCATTCCACCATCAACTTGCATAAACTGAATGCCCAAATAGTGATGCAAATGACCCAAATCAAACATCTCAAATGAGGCATGCAAATCAGCCTTAAAATCAGCAATATGCTTGTCAATAGGACCAGTGAGCAGCATGTCGTCAACATAGACACCAATGATCAGAAGCACATCATTAGCATGCTTAACATATAAGGTGCTTTTAGTTGGACTGTTCTCAAAACCATGTGAAATCAGATAGGCATGTATCTTCTCATACCAAGCACGTGGTGCTTGCTTTAAACCATATAATGCCTTCTTTAACGTGCACAGTTGGTTTTCATGCCCTTTCTGTACAAAGCCACGAGGCTAAAAAACATACACTTCTTCATGCAAGTCACCATTCATTAATGTAGTTTTAATGTCCAACAGATGTACATTCCAACCATGATGAGATGCAAGTGCACAGATGCTCCGAACAGTAGTCATACGGCATGTAGGTGCAAAGGTCTCATCAAAATCAATGCCTCTTTCCTGTGCATAACCCTTTGCAACAAGCCTAGCCTTATACCTATCAAATGTTCCATCAGGCTTATGCTTTAGCTTGTAAACCCACTTAGTGCCAATGGCTTTCTTGCCAGGAGGCAAGTCACATAAAGACCAAGTACCATAGCTCATTCTCATCACATAGACTAGATGCAGCCATAACATAGCAATCTGATGTAAAACAGGCACTATGAGAGCCTGATCAAGTACGATATGAGCAAGGTGCATCTAATTTGTTGTCACGCAAAGTCTGCACCAGCCATTTCGGCATAGTTTTTGCCTCGTCAATGTCAGCTCTCTCATCAACAAGTGCATCATGTAAATCTACATAAAAAATGGGATGATCTGCATCATCACATGAAACTTGCAAAGGCATAGAATTTGCCTCATTAGGACCAGCACTAGACTGTCCACCTATAAAAAGAGGCAACAAAGTATCATACATGTCTTTGGAGCTAACAGATGTCTCCTTACTACATGAAAGCAATGGTTGAATAGCATCTTCCACAAAAACAACTTCACGGCTGACCAGAATGCATTTAGTCTGTGGATGATACAGATGATAGCCTTTACTTTCAGAATTGTACCCAACAAAAATACATTTTACTACTTTATCATCCAATTTTCTGTGATGTTGGCTAATGCAAAAACTGATAACAGGTTCTTCTTGATCCCTAGCACAAATAAAGCATCTGACAAAGTGAAAGAACTACCATCAGTAGTAGTCAAAATGATCTTACCAACTCCCATAACAGGATAAGAGGAGTTTCTGGTGCATGTAACAGTATTCCGTGTAGGGGTAGGCTCGAGTGAAGAGAAGAAACTACACTGCGAGGTAATATGTTTGGTTGCCCCTGTTGGGTGTGTGTAGAAGTGCGAGAGACACACAAGAAGCACACACAAAGAACACAAACGCAGCAAGACACACGGAGAAGACAATGGCTGGAATAGCTCTCTCTATTGATCTATGAACTAAACTGAAGTAAGAGCTGAATAATATCCTTAAGTACAAAGTACCACCACATATGAGAGTATCAATTATGTGGTAACATGGGGAAAAAACCTTTAGCTAGCACTAGAGTAAAAAGTGCCCATGTATAGGGAAAAAGTTCACATCAAAGCTACTCGAGGAACACAACCCCCCTAGAGTGAATGATGTGAACACATATAGGGAGTGACAGATCAGCCCCAACAAGTTAACAAGCCTAAAGCTTTGTGAAAAGCTTCAAACTTTTCCCATGGAAGAGCTTTGGTGAATATGTCTGCCACATTATCTTGTGTAGGCACATATACCAAATCAATATCTCCCGCATGAAGGCGCTCTCTCACATAGTGATAATGCACCTCAATATGTTTGGTCCGTGCATGAAACACTGGGTTTCGTGCAACAGCCAAAGCACTCTGACTATCCGTGAGAATATGCGTAGCAGCATCAATCTCCATGCAAAGATCCATCAATAGGCGTCTCAGCCATATACACTCCACTATAGCTGTGAAAACTGCCCTCTACTCAGCTTCACAACTTGATGTCGCCACTGTAGGTTGCTTCTTACTCAACCAAGATATGCATGAGTCTCCAAGGAAAAAGCAATTACCACTAGTGGACACGTGAGTAACATAACAACTAGCCCAATCACTATCTGTAAAAGCATGCAAGCATGGCTGAACATCTCTGCCATAAAAGAGACCTAAGCTCAAAGTTCCTCGGAGATATCTAAACACACGTTTCACCGCTTGCCAATGCTTAGTGACAGGGCTATGCATGAATCGACTCAACTGGGAAACTACATATTGTATATCCGGCCTTGTGTTGCATGCATATATAAGACATCCCACAACTTGCTGATAAAGAGAAGTGTCAAAATGCATCACTGGAATCCTCAACTGAGAACCTGAATCCTGTCTCAACTGGTGTGGAAACTGGCTTACAATCCTCAAAATCAAAACGCTGAAGTAGTTTTTCAACATACTATGCTTGATGCATAACAAATCCCCCTTCAACGGATACAAGCTGGATGCCAAGATAGTAGCTCAAAAGACCAAGATAAGTGACATCAAAAGCATGCTGCAAATCAGCCATAAGAATGTCAAGTTTTGCATCACATGACCCAGTCAAGAGTATGTCATTGACATAAAGAACAAGCACTATAAGATCAGCCCCATTTTTGCGTACATAGAGTGTGCTTTCAATCGGACTACATGTGAAGCCAAGAGAAATCAAGTGATTATGTATTTTGTCATACCATGCACGTGGAGCTTGCTTGAGACCATACAAGGCTTTATGCAAGTGACAAACCATATGCTCTTTCCCTTTCATAGCAAATCCAAGAGGTTGCTTCACATAGATTGTTTTTATGTCCATCTGATGCACTTTCCAACCCCAATGGGCAGCCAATGCAACCACGGTACGAATGGTAGTCATACGTGAAGTAGGTGCAAAATTTTCCTCATAGTCAATGCCATATTGTTGCGCATATCCTTTGGCAACCAATCTAGCTTTGTAGCAATCAATGCTACCATCATATTTTCTCTTAATCTTCTAAACCCACTTTGTACCAATGGCATTCTTTCCTTTTGGCAATTCACATAACTCCCAAGTACCATTCCTATGTATGGAATCCATTTCTGATTGCATAGCACTCATCCACTGTGGATCGTCACATGCATCTTCAAAAGAAAGTGGCTCTTCATTACATGTTGTAGCAATAAGAGAATAATCCACAAAATTACTTGATGCATGGTGAGAGCTTGATCTTGTTCTACCAAGTAAAGGTGCACTCAATTTGCTATCCTGCAAAGTTTGTTTCAGCCACTTTGGCATAGATTGTGCACTCTTGATAGACATGCGTTCATTATGTACAACATCTTCAATATGTACATCATGCGTGGCTGCATTTCATGCTCAGTTTCAGCCATATTTTGACACAAATGTTCAGCCATATGTAACTGGAAATTTCCAGCAGTTTGGACATTTTTTGACTGAAATTTTTCAGCCATGTTTGGTTGGAAATTCTCTGCATTTTCAGCCCTATTTGGCTGGAATTTTTCAGCCCTTTGAACCTCAGTTGGCTAGCCTACATGGCCATAGTCAAGCACACCATTTTGGAACAAAGGCATGAGTGTATCGAACACATCTTGTGAGCTAACTGTTGGCAGTTTTTTGCATTCAAGTAGAGGGAAAACTGAATTTTCAGCAAATACCACATCTCGACTCACAATAATTGTGTTTGTCAATGGATGGTACAACCTATATCCCTTACTTTCAGCACTATAACCAACAAATATACATTTCTTTGCCTTGTCATCAAGTTTGTGACGTTGTTGTGATGGCACAAGACCATATGCCAAACAACCAAACACACGCATATGACTAACCATAGGCTTATGATCATTCCAAGCCTCATAAGGAGTGATGACTCTCAATGCTTTTGTAGGGTAGCGATTCAACACATAGTTTGCACACATGACCGCTTCCATCCAAAACTTATGAGGAAGATGCTTTCCTTTAACCATACATCGTGCCATTTCAAGTAAAGTTCTAGTTTTACGCTCGACAACACCATTCTATTGAGGTGTATATGGCATTGTACATTGGTGTGAAATACCTCTTTCACGAAGAAAAGCATTAAACTCATGTGACATGTATTCACCACCACGATTCATGCGTAGATTCAAAAGCTTTTGTGAAGAAAAATTTTCGGCCATAGCTAAAAATGCTTTGAAGCAAGAAAATACCTCATTCTTTGCTTTCATAGGATACACCCATGTATGGTGAGTAGCATCATCAATGAAGGTAACAAAATATACATGCTTCCCAAAAGATGGAGTCTTGACGGGACCACATACATCACTATGAACAAGTTGCAATTTTCTTGTAGTGTGTGTATGACGATCTTTTGGAAAAGAAGCATGATGCATTTTTCCAAGAATGCAACCTTCACATGCATGCTTTTCAATGCACTCAAGTGTAGGCAAGCCAATGACCATGTCTTTCTTTTGCAAGTAGAGCAAACTATTGGAGTTTAAATGACCAAAACGAGCATGCCAAAGCTCCATTTCAGCCATGGAAGAAGTATGAGCAACTAAGGCATTCGAGGCAACCCTCTTGTATGTATTCATATGATACAAACCATTACATAATGTATCGGACATCACGATAACATCGCCATTACTGAAATCATGAACCATACACTTATCATCAACAAAGTGTACATTAAATCCAGCTTTGGCAATCAACGGAACTGAAATTAAGTTCTTCTTGATACCGGGCACATACAATGCATTTTTCATGAGAATCACACCTCCATTTGCAGCCATAAGCTCAATTTCTCCTACTCCAATGATAGGATAAGAGGCATTGTTTGCACACACCACATGTCCTCCTTTGGGTGCATCTTTCAAAGAGGCAAAAAATCTTTTGCATGATGTTATGTGCTTTGAAGCACCACTATCAAAGAACCAATTGGAATCAGCCTCACTCACAACCATACATTTAGAATGTAAAGAAGCATCATAATGACATGTAATAACACATGCCCAAAAATCTTAAGCCATGTTAGCTTCATCATTCTTTGCATTTGCTGAATTTTCAGCAATAGACATGCCGGATTCCTTCTTCTTTTCATTGCGTTTAGCAAGCTTTCTACACTCATCAACAGTATGACCAACCTTTCGGCAATATTTGCATCTCTTCTTCTTTTGCAAGTCACCATCATTAGAGGAATGAGTGGAAGAGGAATCTTGAGGCTTTGGTTTTGATGAACCCAAAGCTGAACCATACTTGCTTTTCCCCTTTTGTGAGATAGCAAGTGCTTGCGTTCCCTCAATCAAACCACTCCTATTCACTCTAGATTGCTCTTCTTGCAAAAGAAGAGACACAACCTCATCAAATGCATACATATTAGGATTTCCTTTTGCAACCAAACGAAGTGTAGTAGCAAAGCTTTGAAAAGATTCCGATAATCCTTTCAACAATGTAGAAATGAGTCATGCATCTGGAATGATCTCATCTATGTTTGCCAATTGCTCATTCAAGTCCTTGATGCGTGTCACATACACATCCACTGACTCATTTTCAGCCATACATACATCCTCAAGTTGCTTCCTCAAGTATGCAACACGTGCTTCATTAAGCACGGCATACAAAGAAGCAAGAGTGTCCCATGCCTGTCTCGATGTAGAACATGACCGAATGTGTGGAACTATATGACGCTTCATTGAAAGCGCAATAAAAGCATGAGCTTGAGCATCTTTTCCATCCCATCTAAGCTTCTCTTATGTAGGTGGAGAAGGAGAAACCACTGTACTCGAAGAAGAAGCTCCATCTGTGACAGTAGACTATGAAGTAGAAGCACCTGCCGGTCTTCGATCTACATCTGCCACTATGTTCCAAAGTTGTTTTGCAACAAGAACATGCTTAGCATGTAAGACCACATCGGATAGTTGGTCCCATCAAGCTTATCTTCAGCTTGAAGCATGCCAAACAAGTCATTGCTGCCTGCCATTTCACTAAGGAACAAGAATGTGACAAAATCTTCACTTCGATGAAAGCTGAAATGAGTGCTAAAATTTCAGCTTACAAATTGTCACTCTCATGGCGATTGTGACTGCACGGATAGCTTCGAAATGGGGGTAAAACCCCAGCGCACCTGGTGGAAATGTTTTTGGGCTGCTGAAATTCACACTTCTATGCTCCGAAGTCGATTTGAACTGTTAAAGTGCGTGCGCGCCGTGATGCAAAAAACCGAAACTTGAGAAGGAGTTGAACTTGCTTTGATACCACTGTTGGGTGTGTGTAGAAGTGCGAGAGACACACAAGAAGCACACACAAAGAACACAAACGCAACAAGACACACGGAGAAGACGATATTGGCTGGAATAGCTCTCTCTATTGATCTATGAACTAAACTGAAGTAAGAGGTGAATAATATCCCTAAGTACAAAGTACCACCACATATGAGAGTATCAAATATGTGGTAACATGGGGAAAAAACCTCTAGCCAGCACTAGAGTAAAAAGTGCCCATGTATAGGGAAAAAGTTCACTCCTATTCACTCTAGATTGCTCTTCTTGCAAAAGAAGAGACACAACCTCATCAAATGCATACATATTAGGATTTCCTTTTGCAACCAAACGAAGTGTAGTAGCAAAGCTTTGAAAAGATTCTGATAATCCTTTCAACAATGTAGAAATGAGTGATGCATCCGGAACGATCTCATCTATGTTTGCCAATTGCTCATTCAAGTCCTTGATGCGTGTCACATACACATCCACTGACTCATTTTCAGCCATACATACATCCTCAAGTTGCTTCCTCAAGTATGCAACACGTGCTTCATTACGCACGGCATACAAAGAAGCAAGAGTGTCCCATGCCTGTCTCGATGTAGAACATGACCGAATGTGTGGAACTATATGACGCTTCACTGAAAGCGCAATAAAAGCATGAGCTTGAGCATCTTTTCCATCCCATCTAAGCTGCTCTTATGTAGGTGGAGAAGGAGAAACCACTGTAGTCGAAGAAGAAGCTCCATCTGTGACAGTAGACTGTGAAGTAGAAGCACCTGCCGGTCTTCGATCTACATCTGCCACTATGTTCCAAAGTTGTTTTGCAACAAGAACATGCTTAGCATGTAAGACCACATTGGATAGTTGGTCCCATCAAGCTTATCTTCAGCTTGAAGCATGCCAAACAAGTCATTGTTGCCTACCATTTCACTAAGGAACAAGAATGTGACAAAATCTTCACTTCAATGAAAGCTGAAATGAGTGCTAAAATTTCAGCTCACAAATCGTCACTCTGGTGGCGATTCTGACTGCACGGATAGCTTCGAAATGGGGGTAAACTCCAGCGCACCTGGTGGAAATGTTTCTGGGCTATTGAAATTCACACTTCTATGCTCCGAAGTCGATTTGCACTGTTAAAGTGCGCGTGTGCCACGACGCGAAAAATCGAAACTTGAGAAGGAGTTGAACTTGCTCTGATACCACTGTTGGGTGTGTGTAGAAGTGCGAGAGACACACAAGAAGCACACACAAAGAACACAAACGCAGCAAGACACACAGAGAAGACGATATTGGCTGGAATAGCTCTCTCTATTGATCTATGAACTAAACTGAAGTAAGAGCTGAATAATATCCCTAAGTACAAAGTACCACCACATATGAGAGTATCAAATATGTGGTAACATGGGGAAAAAACCTCTAGCCAGCACTAGAGTAAAAAGTGCCCATGTATAGGGAAAAGGTTCACATCAAAGCTACTCGAGGAACACATAAGTGTAACAACCCCACTATCAAAGTACCAAACATCTGAGTCTACTGCAGACATGCATTGCTCATGAGAAGATGGGTCAAAACTACAAACAGTAGTAAATGCCCATTCTTCTTTATGCACAAGATTAGCACACTCTATTTTTTGTGTAGAGGCCTCTGCAACAACCATTCCAGCCTCTTTCTTCTTTGCCTCGAGCTAGCTTTGGACTGTACTTTATGATATAATCATTTCCTTTATAGTACTTGCAAAACAATTTCTGTTTTTCTGATTTCTTTTCATCTTTGTCTTCCCTCTTGCATTGTGCAGAATTAGCAAATTTCTGCTTACTAGTTGAAGAGTTCCATTTTCCTTTGCCCTTCTGACTAGCCAGGAATGCTTGATCTGTAACTCGCATAATGGACCTGTTCTACGTGGACTGATCTTCCTGCAACATAAGAGAGACTAACTCCTCAAATGACAAGGCATTTGGATTGCCTTTCATCATCAACTGAAGAGTAGATGCAAAACTCTTATATGAGTTAGGAAGACAATTCAGATTGGTCTGCACAAGTGAGCTATCTGGTAAACCTCATTAGCAAAAATCAACTGTTCCTTCAAGTCTTTGATCTTTGTTAGAAAATTGTCCATAGAATCACCTTCATTCATGTGCTCACTCTCCAATTGTTTTCGGAGGTAAGCAACACGAGCCTCATTCCTAGCTTGGTACAATGTGGTAAGTGTATCCCAAGCATCCTTAGCTGTTTTGCAAGAGCAAATGTGAGGAATAATGGCACGTTTGACAAAAAAAGCTATCAATGCATGTGCATGGGCATCTTTGCCATCCCAACGAATTTGCTCTCCAGTAGGTGTAGCAAAAACCAAAGCACAAACAAGAATATGCAAAATATCATCATCTTCGACACCTTCTGCATCAGCTTCAGTACCTGTAGTTGTAATAGTTACAAGTGTGATAGGGCGTTTTTCAACACCTTGCACAATGTTCCACAGTTCTTTTGCAACCAATACATGTCGCAGCATATAAGCCCACGATGGGTAGTTGGTACCATCCAACTTATCCTCAACAGCCAACACACGAAATATATTGCCATCGCGGATGACCAAAATACCTTGATGCAGAACATTGACTGTATCTCAAAAAGTTGGACAAAATTACGCGGATGAGTTCTACTAAACCTATAGCATACTTTGAGACGCTTATACTGGCGAACCGAAATAGGTATATAACTTTGGCACAAAAAGATGAAATAGCCTACACAATCGCTATCTATGATAGTGCATTTGGAGGCTGAAACAAGCTCAGATCGCAATTTTGGCACCTCAAAGCAGAGCCGTTTTGATCTTGTAAACACATTGAGTATGCTCACCAAAATTCATGCAATTCTGAGACTGCAATCGGAGAGGTGTTGACAACACCCTAGATGAAG
The DNA here is from genome assembly GCA_020310875.1 of Ceratopteris richardii. Taxonomy (NCBI): domain Eukaryota; kingdom Viridiplantae; phylum Streptophyta; class Polypodiopsida; order Polypodiales; family Pteridaceae; genus Ceratopteris; species Ceratopteris richardii. Next base: position 182,116,199 of record CM035420.1, read on the forward strand.
CGGCGACTTGCTCTTATACCAATTTTTGGAGTTAGACGTCTGTGGAAGCATGCAAACAGCTCAAGGAAGAAGAAGAAGCTTGGAGCACAACACACAATACTGAATGTATTACTAGAGAATGTACAAAGATAAGTAGCCCATTAGGGCAATAGACATATCTACAAGCCGGGCAGAAAAAACTCCTAAAGAGGGAAAAAAGTGCCCTAGTGGTCCTAGAATGTTCACACACATCACTACCTAAATATATCAACAATTCTATATATAATTTTTTGACAAAGATCAAAGATTTGAAGTAGTAATTACATTACGCTATGAAAACTTGCTAGATAGCTTACTAGTAAGCTTTTAACAATCTTCTAGATTCATATCAATCTTTTGCTTCTACTCTTCCATTGATGATGAAAGGCAATCCAAATGCCTTAACATTTGAGGATTTGTTCTTTGTTTTGTTGCAAGAAGATCAATCTAGGCAGAATAAGTCAATCATGCATGTTGAAGATCAAGCTTTATTAGCTAGTTAGAAGGGCAAAGGTAAATGGAGCTCACCTACTAGTAAGCAAAAATCTGTCAATTTTGCACACTTGAAGACGGAAGACAAAGATTACAAGAAAAAACAGCAAAAATAATTTTGCACTATTATAAGGAAATTGATCCAAAATTGGATGCAAAATACACAAAGAACAAAGTGGCTAGAATGGTTGTTGCACAGGTCTCTAGACTTAAAACAAAGTTTGTTTAACTTGTTTGAAATGAAGAATGGGCATTTCTTGTTGTTTGCAACTATGACCCATCTTCTCAAGAGGGGTGTATGTCTATAGTACTTTGATAGTGGGGCAACCACACATATTACCTCATAGCATAGTTTTCTTTAGTTCACTTGGGCCTTCCCATATAGGCAATACTATAACATGTGCTAAAAACTCCTCTTATCGTGTAATGGGACTTGCTAAGATCATTATGACCACTATTGATGGCAATTTTTTCACACTCTCAAATGCTTTATATGTGTTAGAGATCAAGAAAAATCTATTGTCAATTTCAGCATTAGGCAAGATTGGCTTGGTTGTCAAATTTATTGAGGATAGATGTATAATTCAAGATCTCTCAAATGATGATGTTATTATTGCTTCTGGCATTTTATGATGTGGGTTGTATAAGCTCATAGACTATGCAAAATCTATGAATGATTGAGCATGTGCATTTTAATATTCTCAGGCTATCTAAGATGCAAAGCTTTGGCATGCAGGCTTTGGTCATCTAAATTTTTCTAGAAATGGTGTCCTCTCTACCCAAGCTTGAGGCACTTTGTAAACATGTCTATGAAGGTTGTAGTTTGGGAAAAATGTTATGTTCCTCCTTCCCAAAAGATGGTTCATTTCAAGATGCTCATAAATTGAAGATTTTTCATAGTGATTTGTGTGGTCCTATACAATCACATTCATTTAAGAAATACCTTTTGTGACTTTTTCCATGCATGCATGGGTGTATCCATTGAAAGCAAAGTCCAAAGTGTTTTTTTCTTCAAACAAATCGTGCTTATGGCTAAAAATCTATCAGCATGTGGGCATCCTCTGTTTTGATCGAGGGAAGAATACATATCTTCTTATTTTAATGCATTTTTGGATGAGCATGAGATCAGATGTTAGTGTATAGTGCCATAGACACCTCAACAAAATGGATCTTTTGAGAGAAAGAACATGTCTCTCATGGAAATGATGAGATGTATGGTCAAAAGTCATGCTTTACCACATAGCTTCTAGCTTGGGGTTATTATGTGTGTAGCATATGTACTTAATAGGTGTCCCACCAAAGCACTACAATCAATCACTCCATATGAGTTTCGGCATGGTGGCAAGCTATGTGTTACTCATCTATGTGTCTTTTGTTGTCTAGCATATGCATTGGTGCCTTAACAACAATGCAAATTGGATGATAAGAAGTGAAATGTATTTTTGTTGGGTACAATTCAAAAAATAAAGTCTATCATTTGTATTATCCATAGAATAAAAATATTTTGGTTAGCCATAATGTTGATTTTGTGGAAGATGCAATTCATTCATTACTTTCATGTACAAAGGAGACATTAGTTGGCTCAAAGGATGTGTAACACTTTTCTACCTCTTTTTACAAGTGGACAGTCAATTGGTAGACCAAATGAGGCAATTTCTCAACCTTTACAAGTTCCACATGATGATGCAAATCATTCCACTTCTCATGAAGATTCACAAGATGCAGTTGTCGATGAGAGGGCTAACATAGAAGAGGCTAAAACTATGCATGTATTGTTGGTGCATACTTTAAGAGATACCAAATTAGATGCATTTTTGTCATATTCTACCCATTCAGGCTCTCATAGTGCTTCCTTTGCATTAGATTAGTATGCAAGGATTGCCTCTAGTGTTTGTAATGAGAATGAAACTATTTCTTTTGATGAAGCACAAAATTCAAAAAATTGGATGGCTACTATGTAATCAGAATATGATGTTATTATCAAGAGTGGTACTTGGTTTTTATGTGATTTTCCTCCAAGCAAAAGGACATTGAAACCAAATGGTTATACAAGTTGAAACGTAAACGTGATGTAACATTTGACAAACTTAAGGCTAGGCTTGTTGCCAAATGTTATGCTAAAGAGATAGGCATTGATTATGATGAGAACTTTTCTCCCACATGTCAAATGATCATTGATCGTAGCATTTGTGCACTTGCAGCTCATCAAGGTTGGAATGTACATCACTAGGGCATTAAAACTGCATTTTTGGATGGTGATTCACATGAATAAGTGTATGTATTTCAGCCCCATGGTTTTGTGTAGAAAGGCATGAAAACAAAGTTTGTAGGTTGAAAAAGGCATTATTTGGTTTGAAGCAAGCACCACATGCTTCGTATGAGAAGATACATGCCTATTTGCTAGAATGGCTTTGACAACAGTCCAATTGAGAGCACCTTATATGTTAAGCATGCAGATGATGTATTTCTAATCATTGTTGTATATGTTGATGACATGTTGCTCACACTGGTCCTAATGAGAAGCATATTAATAAATTTAAGGCTGATTTACATGTCTCTTTTGAGATGTCAGATTTGATGCATTTGCATCATCATTTGGGCATTCAGTCTATGCAAGTTGTTGTGTGAAAAAAAATATATTGGCACATTATTGCATCATTTTGGCCTTGATGATTGCAAACGTATTGCCACTCACATAAAGCATTGATAGGTGGGTAAGTGCATCTTTTGTTACTTGAGTGATCCTCGGATAATTGGGTTTTTTATCCCAAGGAGGGATCATTACCACCAAATTTACATGCCTTTTTTTACTCAAACTGGGCTAGTTGCTATGATACTAAGATATGCACCAGTGGTTTTTGCTTCATGCTTGGTAGCTCATGCATATCTTGGTTGATAAAGAAGCAATCTAATGGGGTAAATTCTAGTTGTGAGGCTGAATATAGGGCAACTTTCATAGTGACTATTGAGTGTGTATGGCTTAGATGCCGTTTGGCTGATTTGGGTGTTGGTTAGTCTTCTGCCACCACCATCTTCATTGACAGTCAGATCACATTGTCAATTAGAAGGAAGCATGTGTTCCATGCTCGATTGAAAGCACATTGAGGTGTACTACCATTGTGTGTCAAGAAGGGGTTCTCTATAAGAGAGATCAATTTGGCTTATGTGCCAACACAAGATAATGTTGTAGATCTTTTGACAAAAGCTCTACCTAGGGAGAAATTTGGAGGTTTTTGCAAAGCTTTGGGCTTACTTCCATTTATAGATTGATCTCTTTCCACATAGCTTGGCACTTCCTTATACATGCGTGCCAGGAACTTGTTCATCGCATCACTCCCAGGTGGGATTTGTTCATATATTTTGGTAGTGATGTGTGTGAATGCACTTAGGATCGTTGGGGAACTTTTTCCCTCTTTGGGAGATTTTTTTTTACTTGGGTCACTTATCTTTTGTACATTCACTTTGTAATACATTTTGTATTGTATTGTGCTCCAAGATTCTTCTTCTTCCTTGTGTTCTTCATGTGCTTTTGTAGACTTCGAACTCCAACAAAGAGATTTCTATTCCCAAATGGAAAAAAATCTACATAATTGAGCTCTTTTTTTGTTTTATATAAAAATGAGTGCCTTGTCCACAGCCAAACATGGCCATTCTAGTTAAAAATAGTCCTACACTACTTATAGAGCTATTCCAACAAGTTTATTGAGATATATAACCTGTGGTACGCAAGGTATTTACAATGATGATCTTTCCTAGACTTTTGGGAATTCTAAAATTTAATTACATCCATAAGAATTGAGGATTCTAAGCTAAGTGGGAATATTAAAATAAAATATGGGGACTCCAAAAAAATTATGTGTGATTCCTTTACACTACTTTGCATCCTCTTGCATTCCTTTCTCATCTACTAATGACTCTTGAAGTAGCCATTGAATTGCAACACTCCTCCCTTCCTAGATGTTGTCACCCCTAACAACATCTTTAGGGGTTGTGTCTTTGTTGTGTTTCTCGTGGACTATTGACTTGTTGGTGTATCTCCCATATGTGAGTTCGAAGTTGTTCAATTGCCATGGTCTGAACTTCATTTGGCTCTTGGAGTTGTCTATTTCATTGGGTTACTCCTTTGTAAGAAGGTTGACTTGGCGACTAAGATTTTCGGCACAAATTTTCCTGATGTCAATGTTGAAAGAAAAATGTTCTTGTGTGCCATTATTTTATCATAGTCCTCCATCAAACTATGAATAGTTTCTTTGAAGCTCTCCATATGTATGTCTGAGATGGATTGTTGAATCCTATATTGATTAAGCTCATAAAGAAATTGGGCAATTAAGGTATCCTTTTTAGCATTGATATGCCTTATCAAATTTATATCCTTCATCATAAGGCTATATGATGTCTTCAAAATAGCAATTTTGCATTTTACCTCTTCATTTTGATTTTGGTCAGTCTTAATTATACGACTGACAGCTAATAATGCTTCATTCATGCGAGTGATGACCTAAGTGACTTCTTTTATATCATGTTGAATGACCCAAAAAAATTGAGATCAAGAAAGTGATGTATTGATTTGTGGCTATTTGCTATCCCAATTGCACCTTTGTTTGTCTGATGGTAGCGGTGGCTATTGATGAAGCAATTGGAGACATTTCTATGGCAATGGGTGAGGTTCGTTATGCCATACTACCAACCATTTCTTCCGGAGGGTATGACAGATGAGTGGGTGAGTTGGATTCCAAAAAGGTACACCGATTGTGGAGACAGTTGTGTATATACATCTAATTTTGTAAAATCCATGAATTGCAAAGTTGGGGGAATTGTAGGGATTTGTAGCCTTTCGTGCATTAGAGGATTGGGTTCTCTAGTGATAGGGGATTATGATGCTTTTCTTTCAATCATTTGGGTCGTGATTGGTCCTTTAGTAGCCAAGTGGCTAACTAGTTTCATTTCAGGTGAAGTAGGGTGAGGAGTTCCTTCATCTGATCCTTTTGGTATTGGGCTAAATAGTTGTTGTCCAAGTGTATTATGGGCATGCCTCATAGGCTCTACTTCTTTCTTTTTCTCCCTCCTTGTGATAGGATAGGTGTGGGAAATTGACCTTGCTTGTGCATGTGCTTTGAATGAAGCTTCATCCACTTCCATTACTTCCTCTATCATCATTGTAGACCATTATTTGCCATTTGTTCTAGTTTTTTCTTGGATTTTTTGTCTTGTTAGTGTAGTGGAACTTGTATTCTTGATGTTATCACTTCTTGGGCATGACTTTGCATCTCATACTTTCAGAGGATCTTGGGCTATCAAAAGGTATCTTTTTATATGTGCATCATAGATACTATGTATTTGTGTGCACTTGACTATTGGGGAATCTTAAATTTCTTGGCAAGAGCATAGTTTATGAAGTGATGTGTGGTAGAGTCATCTACCATGACTCTCACCCTAGTCCCATAAATGTTACCACGAAGTATAACTAAGTCATGTGGTCCAAAATGAGGTAATCACAATGATTGAGTCAAACAATAGGTGTGTTCTATATCCGTGTGAATTACTTCCAGCTCCTTGTAGGTAGAGTTGCCATGTATTGAAAGTATCTACACTAGGTGGACTAACTTCTTTCCCTTGTCAAGCGTTCTATTAGTCCCTGGTCTTCCTTTGTTTTCTTCCCCCTTACAACGTAGATAGTTTCATTGTGCATGGTTTGGAGACAAACACATAAAACACAGGTTTTTCCTCTTGGCCCTCTCATACTGCTCAATGGATAACTTGGGCCCTTGTGATCTTTATTTCTTTACGGGCTTTTTGCTTTTCCCCATAACTATTTTCTTCTTGAATTTAGTAGTAGTAATAGATTTGAGGGTCAGATCCATCTCCATAGGAGCATATTGAGGATGACTATGTTCCTCATAGATCTGTGTGTATTCTATTGCCTCCTCAAAGATTTTTGGTGTGTTTCTTCTTTCTCTCTTAATGGCCTTATCTAAGACTCTCAAAAAACCCCTAGTCTTCTAAAAGGCATCTAATCCTTTAAGTTTCAAAATGATCTCTCTATAGTGGGTGTTGATAAATTTTGGTAATGGTATGTGTGAACACATTTAGGACGGTTCATGCACTATTTTACCTCTATAGGAGGTTTTTTCCCTTGATTGTATATACTCCTATAACCCTAATGGCTTACTTATCTTTGTACATTCACTTGGTAATATATTCTATGTTGTGTTGTGCTCCAAGCTTCTTCTTCTTCCTTGTGTTGTTCATGTGCTTTTGCAGACCTCAAGCTCCAATAATTGGTATCAGAGCAGTTCACCACTTCATGTAGGGTGTCATCAACACCCCTCTGGTCAGAGTCTCAGAATCACATGAAAATTGATGAGCATAATGAAGGCCTCCAAACACACTATTGCAACACCTGTGCAAGCAATCTCATCCTTTTGTGCCAAATATATATATATATATATATATATATATATATATATATATATATATATATATATATATATATATATATATATATATATATATATATATATATATATATATATATATATATATAGGTTTTGGTTCTCCAGTACAAACACCTTCAAGTCTATTATAGGTTTAGCATAACTAAACAGGGTGATTTTGTTCAACTTTTTGAGGTATAATCATTTTTTTACATCAGGGTATTTAGTGAGTGGCCATGGCTGAAAGCAATGATGTATTCCATATGTTGGTTGTTGAGGATAGGTCGGATAATATTGATTACCATTGTGAGCATATATGATGCATCATGTATTGGTAGAAAAAGGACGGTGGAAAATTGTGCCAGGTGTTGAAAAATGTCATACTACATGTGCAAATACAGTTATTGAAGGTGGTGTAGATGGAATTGAAGATGATGATCATCAAATTCGTGTTTGTGCTCTGGTTCTTGCTCCACCCACTATAGAGAAACTTCATTGGGATGGCAGATATGCTCAAGCACATGCATTGATATCTTTGTCTATCAAACATTCCATTATCCCTCATATTTGCTCTTGCAAGATAACAAAGGATGCTTGGGATACAGTTACAATTCTATATTATGCAAGAAATGAGGCTCGTGTGTTGCTTAGCTCCGAAAACAATTGGAGAGTGAGCATATGAATAAGGAGATTCCATGGAATTTTTTTTAACAAAGATCAAAGATTTGAAGGAGTAGTTGATTTCTACAATGAAAAGTCTTGCTAGATAGTTCATTTGTGCAAACTGTACTTAATGGTCTTCCTGATTCATATCAGAGTTTTACTTTTACTCTTTGATTGATGATGAAATGTAATCCAAATGCCTTAACATTTGAGGAGTTAGTCTCCATTTTGTTGTAGGGTCATTCTAGGCAAAATGGGTCCACATAACACATACCACTACTCGACATGCACCGTATGAAACTATTTAAGGTAAAAAGCTTCCCACTCCCATGTCTGTCACTCAAATTGATATCCCTATGGCTAATTCTTTTGCACAAGATCATAATTCTACACTTCATGAGGTTCATGAGCACATTAAAAAGAGTCAAGAATGTTACATGCATAATGTTAATAAGAAACGAATAGCTAAACAATTTAATGAAAATGACTTCATATGGTTACAAATAATTAAAAGACATTTGAAAAATATTTCACAACATCCTAAGGTTAAACTTACACCATGTTATTATGGACCTTTCCGTATTATTCAAAAAATAAATGAGAATGTTTTTACATTAGACATATCTTCTCATTGGAATATACATAACTCTTTTCATATTAGTTTATTGAAATCCTTTAAAGGAACTTTACCACTCACTCCTATTTTAGATGATCCTTCTTTACTAGAAGAGGATGTTGAAATTTTAGTTCCAGAGAAAATACTTGATTATGATGTTACTACTACACACACTAGTAAGCAATATCATAGATATTTAGTCAAATATAAAAATAACTCACTTGAAGAATCTCAATGGATTCATAACACATCATTAACTCCACATTATGACCACTTGATTTCTGCATATCATTCATAGTCACATTAAATTCTAGTTTTCCATTCCCATGCATGTGTTTTTACATGGAATATGCTTATGATTGTTTAGTGATGGAACATGTGACAGGCCATCCATGTCTATTTTATTCTTATCAACTGAGGTCAGTTGCTTGTCAACTAGGAGGCATGTTATACTTTATGGAATAATGGAATGTTATATGGATTTTAATGTCTTGAGGTTTTTAATGTGATTGTGTTTTGATTTAGTAGGTGAATAATCATGAGGGGATGAATGCCCATGGATTTATTTAGATATTTCGAAGATATTTAAAAGATAGTATTTTATATATTTTTTTGTAAAAATAGTAGATCGCTTAGAAATTGATGTTTTTGTAAAAATAGTAGATCGCTTAGAAAGCGATGTTTTTGTAAAAATAGTAGATAATTTAGAAAGTGATGTTTTTGTAAAAATATTAGATCTCTTAGAAAGCGATGATTTATAATTAAAGTAGATTTTTTGTAAACACGTGATTTTTGAATTGCCGCCCTCATGTATCTTTTATTCAGGATCTAATGAAAAATACCTATAAATACACATACTTTGATAGACTCATCCATCAGAGTATGTAGGAAAAGATTGTACCCAATCTTGTGTTCAATCTCTTGTCTCTCTCTATATGTGTGTGCCTTTGTGAGATTTTGTTATTATATTACCTCTACATACATGCGTCTGCAAGATTCGGTCAACAACTTGGTTGTCAAATTCGTTGATGACATATATATATATAGTTCATGATCTCTCAAATGATGATGTTATTATTGCTTATGGCATTTTATGTTGTGGGTTGTATAAGCTCATAGAGTATGCAAAATCTGTGAATGATTCGGCATGCACGGTTCAAGATTCTTAAGTTATCTCATATGCAAAGCTTTAGCATGCATGCTTTGGTCATGTGAATTATGCTAGTTTGCTACACCTATAGAAATCTGAAATGGTATCCTATCTACCCAAAATTGACGCACGTTGTAAACATGTATGTGAAGATTGTATTTTGGAAAAAATGAAACATTCTTCCTTCCCTCAAGATGGTTGAGTTTGAGCTGCTCATAAATTACAGCTTCTACATAGTGATGTTTATAGTCCTATGCAGACACCTTCTTTTGGGTAGTACCTTCATGTCGTGACGTTCATTTATGATCTCTAGCCATGCATGGTTGTATCCATTGAAAGCAAATTTTGAAGTGTTTATGTGCATCAAAATGTTTCTAATTATGGTTAAAAGTATGTCAGCATGTAAACTCAGCACCCTTGTTATGATCGAGGGGGGGAATACATGTCTTCTAATTTGAATGCATTTTTGGCTGAGGGTGGGATAAAACATCAATGTACAATGCCATATATACCTCAAAAAAAATCTCAACAGAGAGGCATTGATTTTGATGAGAACTTTGCACCCACTTCCCGAATGAACACCGTTCATAGCATCTACACACTTAAAGTTCATCATGGTTAAAATGCACATCAGTTGGACAATTGTATTTTTCAATGAAGAAGTGTATGTATTTCAACCTCGTGGATTTGTACAAAAAGGGCATGAAAACAAAGTAACTTACACGAAGAAGTGTATATATTTCAACCTCGTGGTTTTGTACAGGAAAGGGCATGAAAACAAAGTGTGGAGATTGAAAAAGGCATTATATGGTTTGAAGCAAGCACCACATGCTTGGTATTAAAAGATACATGCCTACTTGATTGCACATGGTTTTGAGAAAAATCTAGTTGAGAGCACCTTATATGTTAAGCATGCATTTGATGTTCTTCTTATCATTGTTGTGTATGTTGATGACATTTTTCTCACTTGTTCTAATAAGAAGCATATTATTGAATTTAAGGCTGATTTGCATGCCTCTTTTGAGATATGAGATTTGGGGCATTTGCACCATTTTTTGGGCATTCAATTTATGCAAGTTGATGGAGGAATATCTTTGTGTCACACAAAATATAATGATACATTATTGCAACATTTTGGCCTTGAAGATTGCAAACCTATTGCCAATCCTATGGAAATAGGTTTATGATTGTGTCTTCATGATGCTAGAGGTGCATTTGATGATTTTCTCTATCAGCAGGCTGTTGGATGCTTTATTTACTTATAAATAGCTGGGCTTGATATTCAGTTTGTTATCTGCATTGCCCAAGTTTCAAGCATTTATAGGTGGTTAAGTGCATCTTTCACTACCTATGTCGTGGATCATTAGCACCAAATTTACATGGTTCGCCAATGGTTTTTACTTCATGCTTGATAGCTCATGCATATATGTTACCGTTAGTGTCCATGTGAAAGGCCAAATGGCCACCAGACACTTTTGTATATGTTCTTTATTAAAACATATAATGGTCTGGTCAGCCATAGACTGTAAGTTCGATGGCATTTATAACACCTAAAAAGTTTGTGTTTCTGCTCCTTGTGTATTGTGTTTTTCTGTGTATTCTGCAGCCTCTATGCAGAGTACTGTGTGTGGTGCTTGGAGCTCTTTTCTAATTCGAGGATATCATCATGGAGCTCTCGAGAATGAGAGTGACTCTGGTGCATTGCCATCGAAATACTTCACTGGTATCACAACATCTCGATGCAAAATCTTTGTTCCTATTGTGTGAGCGAAGAAAGCACCCGCCCACCCACCCAAGGCTTTTGACCAAGGCGATGACCAAGGCATACCTTATCAGCGGATTCATTGAAGTCACCGTTGGCGTTATTGGTTGTGCACGAGGGAGGACAATGATCAAGGAGGACAGAGGTTCCCAATACTTCTGGGGAGGTCACCCATCCCAATATTGTTCCCCCTAGAGCTCGCTTAACCATGGCAATCTCTTGCCACTAAGCCACACTCTTGTGGTACTTGAAGAAGGGGAAAGACCAAGGTTCACATTATCTTCAACAAGTTTTGGGCCCTCAAAGCTTCATTCTTTGCTTTCACAACCTATTTTTGAAGCATTTTAGGGATGATTTTTGGAGCCATTTTGGAGTACTTTCGTGCATACTTCTTTGGCAACGAATGTTCACCTTTTGGCCTGTGCTTTCAGTCGCACTAGTTAATCTATAGGTTTCATGAAACCTTTTAATTGTGGTGGGAGCAACCACTACAAGTCTATGCAGGTTTTTGAGCCTAAAGAACAGAGTTGATAGACACTTGCAAGTGTTTTTGGCTAGTGTTTGGGTAGTGAATTCAACATTTCAGTGCCATTTTATTGCATAGATTGAGCACATACACACTATGTATGCTTCTATGGATATCGCTTATATATGCCCATGTGGTCATTGATATAGCAGTTACATTTTTGCATGAAGCCTTTTACGTTTGATAAAGAGGGTTGTGGTGAGGTTTTCTTAATTGGGAGACACCCAGATGTCGAGGTCTGTTCAGTGATGTGGGTGGAAGACTTACCCAGCCTCTCCATACGAGATGCATGATAGTTGTTCATAGGTGCTCGATATGCCTAGTTGGCTTCTTTCAGATAACTAATTATATGCAGTGAAGTCAGAGATTCACTATGCAGGTAAACATGTCCGTACTTGTAGTTTTATGACATTTCGATACTAGCCATATGCTCATTTTGTAGAGCATACTCTAGCAAAATTTTTCAATTTTTTTTGGTTTTGTCAACTATATAGTGGTTGATTTACTCCTTGATACACTTATTGGTGTAAGCATATCTATTCTCACATAATCCTCTTGGTTGATCATTATTGTTTATTAACTCATTTTTTTGGGAAGACTATTGAATTCTCTCCCAAAATCTGACACTTGGTCATCCTTCTTTGAGCCTTAGTGGTGTTTGGACTCTTCTATCTCCATTATCATTCTATTCATTTCTCTACCATCATGGCATTAGAGGTCTCAGGCATGTCTGGTGGATCAAGGTCTAGTGCTAGTGTTCCAAGGAGGAGCTATAACTTGCAAGGCAAAGACCATTTTGAGATCTAAAAATTTGACGGCACAAAATTTTCTCTATGGAAGAATCAGATTAAAGATGTGCTGATTTAGAGGAGGCAAATGAAACCAGTGAATGGAATCTCAAGGAAGCCTGTTGACATGGATGAAGATGATAATTTGATTGGACCTAATAGATAATGTTTACTTTATAGTATTAGACTATGAAAGTGCAAAGGATCTTTGGAAGAAGTTATGCAATACATATGAAAAAGAGACGACATCAAATAAATTATCTCTAATGAGAAAGTTATATGACCTTCGTATGGACACAAATAGTTTTGCCACTCATCTAAATGAGTTTGATGCTATACTCTCCCAGTTATAGGCTCAGAAAATGGATATGTATAATGAAATGAAATCATTCTTGTTGTTATGCACCTTGCCATCATCATGTGATAGGTTTTGCACAGCTACTAGCAATAGTGCACCTGGTGGTAAACTAGGCTACGATGACATATGTGGAGCACTCTTGAGTGAGGAGATTCATAGAAAATCTATGGTTGGCACTCAGAGCGGCGATGCGTATAATGTTTGTGATTCTTACCAAGGAAAGAAGCAACAACCTGGCAAGAGCAAGAACAAAGAAAAGAATGGTCAATGGAATAAGAGTAGAAGTTGTTGGGTGTGTGTAGAAGTGTGAGAGACACACGAGAAGCACACATAAGGAGCACAAATGAAGCAAGACACACGGAGAAGATGATGGCTGGAATAGCTCTCTCTATTGATGATGAGCTGAACTGAAGTAAGAGCTGAATAATTTCCCTAAGTACATAGTACCACCACATATGAGAGTATCAAGTATGAAGTAACATGGGGAAAAAACCTCTAGCCAGCACTAGAGTAAAAAGTGCCCATGTATAGGGAAAAGGTTCACATCAAAGCTACTCGAGGAACACATAAGTGTAACAAACCCCCCTTGAGCGAATGATGTAAACACGTATAGGGAGTGACAGATCAGCCCCCACAATGTAATAAGCCTAAAGCTTTGCGAAAAGCTTCAAACTTTTCTCGTGGAACAGCTTTGGTGAATATGTCTACCACATTATCTTGTGTAGGCACATATACCAAATCAATATCTCTTGCATGAAGGCGCTCCCTCACATAGTGAGAATGCACGTCAATATGTTTGATCCGTGCATGAAACAATGGGTTTCGTGCAACAGCCAAATCACTCTAACTATCAGTGAGAATATGCGTAGCAGTATCAATCTCCATGCAAAGATCCATCAATAGGCATCTCATCCATATACACTCCACTGTAGCTATATGGAAAATTGTCATGTACTCAGCTTCACAACTCGATGTCGCCATTGTAGGTTGCTTCTTACTCAACCAAGATATGCGGAGTCTTCAAGGAAAAAACAATTAGCACTAGTCGACACGCGAGTATCATAACAACCAGCCCAATCACTATCCTTAAAACCATGCAAGCATGGATGAATATCTCTACCATAAAAGAGTCCTAAGCTCAAAGTGCCTCAGAGATATCTAAAAACACATTTCAATGCTTGCCAATGCTTAGTGACAGGGCTATGCATGAATCGACTCCAGTGGAAAACTGCATACTATATATCCGGCCTTGTGTTGCATGCATATATAAGACATCCCACAGCTTGCTGATAAAGAGAAGTGTCAAATGCATCACTGGAATCCTCAACTGATAACCTGAATCCTATCTCAACTGGTGTGGAAACTGGCTTGCAATCCTCAAAGTCAAAACGTTGAAGTAGTTTTTCAACATACTTTGCTTGATGCATAACAATTCTCCCTTCAACGGATACAAACTGGATGCCAATATAGTAGCTCAAAAGACCAAGATAAGTGACATCAAAAGTATGTTGCAAATCAGCCATAAGAATCTCAAGTTTTGCATCACATGAACTAGTCAGCACTATAAGATCAGCCCAATTTTTGCGTGCATAGAGTGTGCTTTCAATCGGACTACATGTGAAGCCAAGAGAAATCAAGTGCTTATGTATTTTGTCATACCATGCACGTGGAGCTTGCTTGAGACCATACAAGGCTTTATGCAAGCGACAAACCATATACTCTTTCCCTTTCATAGCAAATCCAGAAGGTTGCTTCACATAAACCTCTTCTTGCAAATCACCATTCAAGAAGGCTGTTTTTATGTCCAACTCATGCACTTTCCAACCTCGATGGGCAGCTAATGCAACCACGATACAAATGCTAGTCATGCATGAAGTAGGTGCAAATGTTTCCTCATAATCAATATTGTTGCACATATCCTTTGGAAACCAATCTAGCTTTGTAGCGATCAATGTTAGCATCAGATTTTCTCTTAATCTTATAAACCCACTTTTCCCTTTCGGCAATTCACATTGTTTCCAAGTACCGTTCCTATGTATGGAATCCATTTCTGTTTGCATAGTACTCATCCATTGTGGATTGTCACATGCATCTTCAAAAGAAAGTGGCTCTTCATTACATGCTGTAGCAATAAAAGAATAATCCACAAAATTACTTGATGCATAGTGAGAGCTTGATCTTGTTCTACCAAGTAAAGGTGCACTCAATTTGCTGTCCTACAAAGTTTGTTTCAGCCACTTTGGCATAGTTTGTGCACTCTTGATAGACATGCGTTCATTATGTAAAACATCTTCAATATGTACATCATTCGTGGGCTGAATTTCATGCTTATTTTCAACCATATTTTGACACAAATGTTCAGCCATATGTGGCTGGAAATTTCCAGAAGTTTTGACAATTTTTGGCTGAAATTTTTCTTCCATGTTTGACTGGAAATTCTCTGCATTTTCAGCCCTATTTGGCTGGAATTTTTTAGCCCTTTGAGCCTCAGTTGGCTAGTCTACATGGCCATAGTCAAGCACACCACTTTGGAACAAAGGCATGAGTGTATCAAACACATCTTGTGAGCTAACTGTCGGCTGTTTTTTGCATTCAAGTAGAGGGAAAATTAAATTTTCAACAAATACCACATCTCAACTCACAACAATTGTGTTCATCAATGGATGGTA
The DNA here is from genome assembly GCA_020310875.1 of Ceratopteris richardii. Taxonomy (NCBI): domain Eukaryota; kingdom Viridiplantae; phylum Streptophyta; class Polypodiopsida; order Polypodiales; family Pteridaceae; genus Ceratopteris; species Ceratopteris richardii. The sequence continues at coordinate 182,131,675 of CM035420.1, forward strand.
CAATTGATATCCCTTACTTTTTTTCTTTTGTGAGATAGCAAGTGCTTGCATTCCCTCAATCAAACCACTCCTATTCACTCTAGATTGCTCTTCTTGCAAAAGAAGAGACACAACCTCATCAAATGCATACATATTGGGATTCCCTTTTGCAACCAAATGGAGTGTAGTTGTAAATCTTTGAAAAGATTCCGGTAATCCTTTCAACAATGTAGAAATGAGTGATGCATCTGGAATGATCTCATCTATGTTTGCCAATTGCTCTTTCAAGTCCTTGATGCGTGTCACATACACATCCACTGACTCATTTTCATCCATACATACATCCTCAAGTTTCTTCCTCAAGTATGCAACATGTGCTTCATTACGCACGGCATACAAAGAAGCAAGAGTGTCCCATGCCTGTCTCGATGTAGAACATGACCGAATGTGTGGAGCTATATGACGCTTCACTGAAAGCACAATCAAAGCATGAGCTTGAGCATCTTTTCCATCCCATCTAAGCTAGTCCCGTGTAGGTGGAGAAGGAGAAACCACTGTACTCAAAGAAGAAGCTCCATCTGTGACAGTAGACTATGAAGTAGAAGCACTTGTGGGTCTTCGATCTACATCTGCCACTATGTTCCAAAGTTGTTTAACAATAAGAACATGCTTCATCATGTAAGACCACATCGGATAGTTGGTCCCATCAAACTTATCTTCAGGTTGAAGCATGCCAAACAAGTCATTCTTGCCCGCCATTTCACCAAAGAACAAGAATGTGACAAAATCTTCACTTCGACGAAAGCTAAAATGAATGTTGAAATCTCAACTCACAAACCATCACTCTGATGGCGATTTTGACTTCACGAATGGCTTCGAAATGGGGATAAAACCCCAGCACAGCGCACAACTAGTGGAAATGTCTCTTGGCTACTAAAATTCACAATTTTATGCTATGAAATCGATTTGCACTGTTAAAAGTGCGTGCGCGTTGTGATGCAAAAAACCAAAACTTGAGAAGGAGCTAAACCTGCTCTGATAACACTTTTGGGTGTGTGTAGAAGTGCAAGAGACACACGAGAAGCACACACAAGGAGCACAAACGGAGAAGATGATGGTTGGAATAGCTCTCTCTATTGACGATGAACTGAACCGAAGTAAGAGTTGAATAATTTCCCTAAGTACAAAGTACCAGCACATATGAGAGTATCAATTATGTGGTAACATGGGGAAAAAACCTCTAGCGAGCACTAGAGTAAAAAGTGCCAATGTATAGGGAAAAGGTTCACATCAAAGCTACTCGAGGAACATATAAGTGTAATAGAAGTAAGTCAAGGAAGAGGGATATCAAATGCCATTATTGTCATAACAAAGGACACATGAAGAAAGATTGTTATGCATCAAAGAATGTTAGAGGTAAAGGACATAATGTTGATGGGCATGTTAAACAACTACCTACACAATCTACTTCGACTGTGAAGATTGAATTAATGCTATTTCTAATGATGTTGATGTGTTGACACTTGAAAACACTATGCCAATTGAGGCTCTTATGGTGGATTCTCTTTCCCACATGTGGATGTTAGATTCTGGTGCTTCTTTCCATGTGACACCACACAGAGAATGGTTCTCTAATTATGAACAAAGTCTCTTGGTACTATGAGACTTGGTGACTCTTGCCAGTGTGATGCTGTGGGGTTTGGAGATGTGATTGTGCAATTCATTGATGGTTCTAAATTTACTATGCATAATGTACACCATGTATCTAAGTTATCATGCAGTTTGATGTTAGTTGATCAACTTGATGACCTTGGTTACAAGGTGGTCTTCTATGCTCATTCCTGTCGCACATCAAAGGGAAAGATAGTTATTGCAAAAGGAAGAAAAGTTGGCTCACTTTATCCTTTTTTTGTTTCACAGAAAGAACACTTGGTAGCTATTACTGAATAGCCTATGACTTGTATTTGGCATGGCCGTTTGGGCCATATATCATGTAGTGGAATGGAAAATCTTTCTCATTCTCGCTACTTACATATGTTATCTTTCTCTAATTTTTCATTTTGTGAGCATTGTCAATATGGAAAGCAAGCTAGGAATGTGCACAAGATGCACATTGACTCTTCAATTCAACCTTTAGATCTCGTTCATATAGATGTGTGTTGTCCTATGCCCACAAGGTCATTAGGTGGTTCTCTTTACTTTATCACTTTCATAGATGATGCTACTAGAAAAGTCTAGGTATATCCTATCAAAGCAAAGGATGAGGTATTCCCTACTTTCGAAAAATGGCTTGCTTTAGTTAAGACTGAAAAAGGAACTAAGCTTAAGGCTTTACATTCAGATAATGGGGGTGGATATACCTCAAATGAAGTCAGCCTTTTCCATCAGTTTAGAGGAATTCATAGAGAGTTTACAACTCCTTACAACCCATTACAGAATGGTGTAGCTGAAAGAATGAATAGAACTATTCAGGATAGAGTAATTTATATAATGCATCATGCAAACCTTTCACAAGGCTTTTGGGCAAAAGCAGTATTGATTGCAGTTCACCTAGTACTGCCAAAGTTCTGAAAGTGGCACAAGAGTTATGAATAGGGAAGCCACCATATTATGATCATCTTTGAGTTTTTGGGTGTGAAGCATATGTTCATATACCCAAGAATCTTAGACAAAAGTTGGACCATAAGTCAAAGAAATGCATTTTTATTGGATATGGTCGACAAGGATAATTTGGATATCACTTATGGGATCCTGAAACATGATCTATGATCAGAAGTAGTGATGTCATTTTCAATGAGTCTAAGATGCATAAACAGCCCATAAAGGAGGTTGAAGTGAGAAGAGTGGTGTTTGAGGATACTGGTTCCCTAGTTAGCATGCATAAAAATACTCCACATAGGGATATTCAAGAGAATGTCCGATCATATCAATCTGCAAATGGGCATGTTCAACAACCATTGAGATGCTCTGCACATGTCTCACATCCACCAGATATATATGTTCTAGGTTTGGATTTTGTTATGCTATCAGATGCTGGTGAGCCTTCTTGTTACAAAGAGGCTATGCAGAAACTGAATCATGTCAAAAGGGAGCGTGCCATGAAGAGTGAGTTGGATTCTATTCACAATAATGGTACTTGGGATTTAGTACCTTTGCCAAAGGGCAACAAAACTTTACCATGTAATGGGTAGATAAGCTGAAATTCACATCAGATAGTGCTTCTCCAAAGTATGAAGCACGACTTGTTGCAAAGGGTTTTAACCAACAACATGGTGTTGATTTCAAGGAAATATTTTCTCTAGTGGTCAAGATGACTACCCTGTGCATGTTGCTTGGATTCGTTGCAATGGAGGACTTAGAGCTAGTCTACATGGATTTGAAAACTGCTTTCTGGCATGGAGATCTTACAAGTGAGATCTATATGGAACAACCAAAGGGTTACATAGTTCCTGGCAAAGAAAGTCTAGTTTGTAAGCTCAAGAAGAGATTATATAGACTTAAACAGTCCCCTAGAAAATGGTACCAAATGTTTGATGCTTTTATGAAGTTTCAAGGCTATTCTTGAAGCAATGAGGATCATTGTCTCTACACAAAGAGATGCTCATATGGCAACTTGATATGCTTGATGCTTTATGTCGATGATACGCTAATTGCTAGGAATTCCTCTTATGAATTGTCAATTCTCAAAAAGAAGTTGAGTTAGATATTTGATATGAAGGATTTGGGGGATGCAAAACATATTCTTGGCATGCACATTACTCATGATAGGAGTGAAAGATGCATATACTTGTCTCAAAGTGAGTACATATCCAAAGAACTTCATTGGTTCAATATGCAGGGTGGAAAGGAATTGAGTACACCTTTATCCACATATGTGAAATTGAGTGTTGGATGTGATGGCTGGGTACAATCAGAAGATCAAGTTGGTGCTGCTAGAACTGCTTCACACCTGCCCTCTTTTCTCTTCAGATATGGTTAGAAGACTCCTTGAGCTTCCAAATGACACCAAAAAACTATATATGTGCTTTACAAAATGATTGAGTAATGATCAAATCAAAACAGATGATTTTGAACCTTCACAACTCCAAAAAACTTTCTATTCCTGTAATGATACCTGCTCAGTCCTAAGCTCAGTGTGTCCAGCACACTTGCAATTGATTTAATTCCTTCTGGGAGTATTAAATTAACTTAACAAGCTATCATTAGCAAGTTAAATCACTCCAATTAACAAACTATACACTGAGCATGAACTTTAGCAAAATCAGAGACACCCCCGACTTTTTAGGAACTACTCAGAAAAATACCAGTGTCTGCTTCGACTGAGATTTCTCCCAATTGGCTGAATAGAATCACTTGAAATTTTGTAGTGTTGTAGAATGCTTTGAGTTGGTTCCAATGAGCCTTGGATCATCAAATTTGGTTCAGTAGATCTTGAGATATGCCCTGTTGAAGTTGACAGACTTGAAGATGATCACACAGAGAAACAACAGAGATAATGACTATGAGTATATGTATTGAATCTATCAAATGTACATTCCCATTGGCATGTAGAGTGATGCCCAATGGTACTCAGAGGTGTAGGCTCAATAGTAGCTCTCACACACTCACTAATTTGCTTGGATTAGCCTCTGGAAGAGTGTAGCATCCCCGCGACTTTTACATTGACTTTTATAGGAGTTTAAAGTGAGTTTGAATTTCAAATTCAAATGTAGGCTCCCTCAAATCTCTCAACTAATCTCATGGAGATATTCTCTCCATTCATAACTTCTAATTTCCACGACTTTTGAATGTAGGTGAGATTACAAGAGGTGAGTTAAGTCACATTGACTTTTACATTGGATAAAAAATAATAAAGCATAGGCATGTGTTCCTATGGTCTTCCTTCAAGTGAATTAATCCAATAACTTTTGTAACACCTTCAAGGTTGGTATCCAATGCTCTTCAAGGTACAAGACAAGGCCAAGTGTTAAGGCTTGTTTGCACCAACAGCTCCCCCTCAAGCCAAACACTTGCTTGAGTCTTCATCTTTAATCTTCAATGATATCCTGTAATCCAATCATGGATTTAAACCTGCATAGTTTGCTCCCATCCAAAGCTTTTGTAAGCAAATCTGCACATTGAATATTAGTAGACACATATGATAATTGGATTTCCTTGCTAAGTAATTTCTCCCTCACATAGTGGTAATGCACCTCTATGTGTTTTGTTCTAGCATGATACACAGGATTAGCTGCTAAGTGAAGTGAACTTGTGTTATCACCAAATATGATAGGTGACCTTGTGTACAGCCCCAATTCTGAGTATAGTAGCTTCAACCATATGGCTTCTTGAGTGGCATTAGCTAGCCCTCTGTATTCTGCATCAGTAGATGATAGAGCCACTGTGGGTTGTTTCTTGGATGACCAAGAAATTGGTTTATCACCTGCAAAACATATGTAACCAGATGTACTCCTCCTGTCATCCTTGCAACCTGCCCAATCTGCATCTGAGTATACCTTGATGTCAATATCTGATGAATATGGATAATATAAACCATGATTTTGTGTTCCCTTTAGGTACTTTACTATCTTCTTGGCTGCCTCCAAATGTGGTACTCTTGGCTTATGCATAAATTGGCTAAGTACACTAACACCATATGAGATATCAATCCTGGTTAAGGTAGCATAATTAAGACTACCTACCAAACTTTGGTAACCTGTAATATCCTTGAGTTCTTCTCCTTCATGTGCACTGAGTTTGTGGTTGACCTCCATAGGAATGTTTGAGACTTTAGCTTCCTGCAAGTTAAACTTCTTGACTATGTCCTGAATGTACTTCTTCTGAGTAATGTATATACCTGAATTTGTGTAGACCAATTCAAGCCCTAGGAAGTACTTCAATAATCCAAGATCATTGATCTTGAATTCCTTCATCATTTGACCTTTGATGTGTCTAATTCCTTGAACATCATTTCCTGTAATAATGATGTCATCAACATAGACACACAAGTATATTACCTCTGAATTGTTCTTCTTTATAAACAATGAAGTATCTGCTTTACTCATCACAAATCCTTGATCCAAGAGATAGGTTGTCAACCTATAGTTCCATGCTCTAGATGCCTGCTTCAATCCATACAGAGCTTTCTTCAATTTACAAACATGATTTACCTTATTGGGATCCTCATAGCCAGGTGGTTGTGACATGTAGACCTCTTCAGATATCCATCCATTCAAGAATGCATTCTTTACATCCAATTGGTACATGTTCCAATTCTTGGATGCAGCTACACTCACCATAATTCTGATAGTTGGCATCTTTGCCACAGGAGAAAATGTCTCCTCATAATCAATGCCTTGGGTTTGTGCAAAACCCTTGGCTACCAACCTAGCTTTGTACCTGCTTATTGTACCATCTGAGTTCCTCTTGAGTTTGTAGATCCATCTGGATCCTATCACCTTCATGGAGTCCTTCTTGGGTACCAAATCCCAAGTATCACTCTCCTTGAGAGCCTCCATTTCTTCATCCATTGCTTCCTTCCATTCTGGTTTAGTAATAGCTTCCTCAAATGTACCTGGTTCTTCATTCAAGATATCCTTTGCAAGATATACAGAGTGCTTGGTTACAAGTGAAGTATCATACCCATACCTAATTGGTTTCTTCTTCTCTCTTGAAGATCTCCTCATAGCTTGAGTTGAGGATTCTGGATTGTCTTCAAGTTGCTTCATCTTCATCTTCCCTTTGGATTTCCAAGCTTTGAATTCTTCAATGTTGATGGTGTCTTCATCATCTGAGCTTGTGTCCTCCTTGTGAGTTGGTTCTTGCCTGACAAGCTTTGGAAAGTCTTCTTCCATATCATAAGGTAGGCTAACTTTCCTGCACTCATTATCATACCATGAATCATTTTCATCAAAGATGACATCTCTGCTTACCTTGAAGCCTTTATTTGAGGGGTTATAGAACCTGTATCCTTTCTAATTCAAATCATAACCAATAAAGATACACTTTTCAGCCTTAGGGTCTAGCTTTCCCCTTACCTGTGAGGGAATATGCACATATGCAACACACCCAAAGATCTTGCAATGATCCAGAGATGGTCTCTTACCATGCCAAGCCTCATAGGGTGTCATTCCATCAAGTGTCTTTGATGGCAACCTGTTGATTAAGTATGTGGCAGTAGATACACTCTCTGCCCAAAGATAATTTGGTAGTTTTTTCTCATTAAGCATAGATCTAGCTGTCTCCACAATGAGTCTATTCCTCCTTTCAGCTACCCCATTTTGTTCAGGTGAGTACCTTGTGGTAATCTCCCTCTTGATGCCTCTTTCCTGCAAGAATTCTTCAAAATCATTGGAGAAGTATTCTCCACCACCATCAGACCTTAATCTCTTCAAATGTCTACCTGTTTGATTCTCTACTAATGCAAGATACCTTTTGAAACAATTAAATACTTCATCTTTATGTTTCATGAAGTACAAGACAGTCCATCTGCTATAATCATCTATAAAGGACACATAGTACCTTGATCCAGATATGGATGGCTCCTTGCTTGGTCCCCAAACATCTGTATGCACCAATTCCAAGTAATCTTCATGCATAAATCCTTTCTTGGTGTATGGCAACCTGTGTGACTTACCAAATTGACAAGCCCCACACTTGTATATCATGTGTTGCTTGGATACATTAGGTATCCCAAGCACACATTGATCTCTGCTCATTTGCTTTATTGTCCTCTCTCCAATGTGACCTAATCTTTTGTGCCACATCTCCAATTCTGATAAGGTTTGGTCCTTATAGTTGTACAAGGCAATATTCTTAGTATCCTCAAGTTCAAAAGTAAATAGTCTACCTGATTTCTCTCCCTTGGCTATCCTTCTGAATCCATGTCTTGGATCCTCCACATATGCACCATGTTGAGTGAACCTGACCTGTAGACCTTTTTCAACAATCTGACCTACACTCATCAGATTCTTGGTGATTGTTGGGACATACAATACTCTGCTTAGCAAATTCTGATTACCATCACTTGTTTTGACATTACCTACTTTAACCACTGAATGTTTAGTGTCATCACCTGTCTGCACTTGGTGCTTGCCTTTAGGTTCTTCCAAATCAGAGAGTAAGGCAACATTCCCAGCTACATGGTTAGAGCAACCTGAATCAATATAGAACAAATGATCATCATTGATACCTGATTTAGATGTCATGTTCATAATCAACAAGGAATCATCTTGATCCTCTGCATAATTGTTGTAATCCTTTCTGTTCCTGTATCCTCCTTGATAATTGCCATTGTGATTGTAGCTATTGTTGTAGTTATTGTTGTAATTATTGTTGTAGCCATGGTAGCCTTGAGATTGATTGAACCTGCCTCTGCCTTGAGAGTATCCTCCTCTTTGGTGACCTCTTCCTCTTTGATTCTTGTAGTTCTTGTAGCATTCATCTGTAGTATGGTTAGACAAGCCACAAATATTGCATGGAGATTGATTATAGGGTCTCCCCCTACCTGACTTACCTCCTCTGCCCCTACCTCTAGATGATCTACCTCTCCCTGCATAGTTTGCTTGGGAGGTGGATCCTTCTTCATCAACCTTCTTGCTTTTACCCTTGTCTTTAGACTTCTTATCAGTATATAGGGCAGAGGGATTGTTACCTTTTGATTGCTCTCCATTCTTTGTGATCTTTGCTTCATGTGTGAATAGTTGTCCAATCAGAGTGGTTAGATCAGGTGCTTGGATGTTCATGTATAGGTCCATTGCAGTGGTGAAGCTTTCCCACTTGTCATCTGCCTTTAGTCCATTGATCACTTGTCTGACTATTTGCTCTTCTTCAATTTCTTCTCCAACACTTGCAAGTTGATCTGCAATGTCTTTGACTTTGGTGACAAAATCTGAGACACATTGTTTTGATTGCTTCCTGAGAGTTGTAAACTCAATCCATAGCTGATTCTTTCTGGCCCTTGTGCTTGATGAGAAGTATGTTGACAAGGTTTCCCAAGTCTCTTGGGAAGTCTTACAGTTCCTAACATGAGGTAGAAGGAAATCAGAGATAGAGTTTAGAAGATATGACCTTGCCAAAGCATCTTTAGCACACCATTGATTAAGTCTCTCATGCTCATCCTTTGTAGGTAGGCCTCTGGTTTTGAATGAGGGCAACTCCTCATCTCCTGATATGTATCCATACAAGCTTCTCCCTTGTAGATAAGTCTTCATTCTCAATGACCAAGCCTGGTAGTTATTTCTATCCAATTTGTCAATGAAGGAAGGGAAACCATCACCCATGATTACCTTGTTTTGCTCTGATACCACTGTTGGATGTGATGGCTGGGTACAATCAGAAGATCAAGTTGGTGCTGCTAGACCTGCTTCACACCTACCCTCTTTTCTCTTCAGATATGGTTAGAAGACTCCTTGAGCTTCCAAATGACACCAAAAAACTATATATGTGCTTTACAAAATGATTGAGTAATGATCAAATCAAAACAGATGATTTTGAACCTTCACAACTCCAAAAAACTTTCTATTCCTGTAATGATACCTGCTCAGTCCTAAGCTCAGTGTGTCCAGCACACTTGCAATTGATTTAATTCCTTCTGGGAGTATTAAATTAACTTAACAAGCTATCATTAGCAAGTTAAATCACTCCAATTAACAAACTATACACTGAGCATGATCTTTAGCAAAATCAGAGACACCCCCGACTTTTTAGGAACTACTCAGAAAAATACCAGTGTCTGCTTCGACTGAGATTTCTCCCAATTGGCTGAATAGAATCACTTGAAATTTTGTAGTGTTGTAGAATGCTTTGAGTTGGTTCCAATGAGCCTTGGATCATCAAATTTGGTTCAGTAGATCTTGAGATATGCCCTGTTGAAGTTGACAGACTTGAAGATGATCACACAGAGAAACAACAGAGATAATGACTATGAGTATATGTATTGAATCTATCAAATGTACATTCCCATTGGCATGTAGAGTGATGCCCAATGGTACTCAGAGGTGTAGGCTCAATAGTAGCTCTCACACACTCACTAATTTGCTTGGATTAGCCTCTGGAAGAGTGTAGCATCCCCGCGACTTTTACATTGACTTTTATAGGAGTTTAAAGTGAGTTTGAATTTCAAATTCAAATGTAGGCTCCCTCAAATCTCTCAACTAATCTCATGGAGATATTCTCTCCATTCATAACTTCTAATTTCCACGACTTTTGAATGTAGGTGAGATTACAAGAGGTGAGTTAAGTCACATTGACTTTTACATTGGATAAAAAATAATAAAGCATAGGCATGTGTTCCTATGGTCTTCCTTCAAGTGAATTAATCCAATAACTTTTGTAACACCTTCAAGGTTGGTATCCAATGCTCTTCAAGGTACAAGACAAGGCCAAGTGTTAAGGCTTGTTTGCACCAACATTGAGCAAGGATGATTGCCCCAAATCAGATGAGGAAAAGGAATTCATTACCAAAATTCCTTATCAGTCTGCTGTTGGTAGTCTCATGTATGCTATGGTAGCTACGAGACCAGACATTGCATTTGCAGTGGGAGTTGTGAGCAGATATATGTCTAATCATGGCAAGAAACATTGGGAAACAGTCAAGATGATTTTGAGATATTTGAGTGGCACTAAGGACAAGTTCCTATGCTTAGGTAGAGGGAAAGCATCCATTAATGCTTACATAGATTCTGACTATGTTGGTTGTGTAGACAATCATAAGTCTACATCAGGGTACATTTTTCATTTTGTTGGAGGTGCTATCTCTTGGAGATCTCGTCTTCAAGAATGTACAATTGTTTCCACCACATAAGTAGAGTACGTTGCAGCAAGTGAGGCATGTAAGGAAGCATTATGGCTTTCTCGTCTTGCGTGTGATATGGGTCTACCTCAACATGTACCCCGTTTGCTCAATGATAGTTAGAGTGTCATTTCTTTGGCTAAGAATCCGGTCTATTATGCAAAGACAAAGCACATTGAGGTGAGGTATCACTTCATTAGAGATTGCTTAGCCACTAAGCGCATTATTCTTCAGAAGGTTCATACTCAAGTTAATGTTGCAGATGCTTTGACTAAAGCTCTACCACAACATAGCTTTCGACATTGCTATCACTTGATGAGGGTTACTTGATTCATGATCTTACACCGTCATTTCTATATTGTGTAACATGCCCATCACATGGGAGGTACTTACACTCAAGCATTAGTTTATATACTTACACTCAGATATTATTTATCATTCTTTATTTTTTTCTCCCATAGTTACTTTGGTCATATTGGTGTTTAGTGGGAGATTGTTATCGTTAGTGTCCATGTGAAAGGCCAAATGGCCATCATACACTTTTGTATATGTTCTTTATTGAAACATATAGTGGTATGATCAGCCACAGACTGTAAGTTTGACCGCATTTGTAACACCTAAGAAGTTTGTGTTCGTCCTCCTTGTATACTAATTTTTTTTTGCATATTCTACAGCCTCTCAGTGGAGCACCGTTTGCGGTGCTTGGAGCTCAATTTTCTACTTCGAGGATATCATCTTGATTTGAGTGTATCTCCTAATCTGTAGGTCAGATATAGATGTATAAGATACCCTTGGAAAGCTCTCAGAACAAGCTTTCCAATGGAAGCACTAGATTCAGAATCCAAGATAACTAGCACGGGTGAGAACTAGGTTCACATATTGAGGTTGAGAAAAAGGGGCTCAAGAGACCAAGGTTGCGAACAAGGTAAGTCCGCAGGCAAGTGGCCAAGAAGCGGAAAGGCAAGGTTCAAGAGACCAAGGTTGAGAGCAAGGGTTCAAGAGACCAAGGTTGAGAGCAAGAAGGTTCAAGAGAGTGTGCAAGGGTGAGGACATCAAGCCAAGGGGAGATCAAGGATTGATCATTGAGGACAATGATCTCTAGAAGGGGAAAAGAGTGTTAAACTCAAGAAATCACGGGTAGGAGATGGTTGAACCACACCCTAAGAGGAAGGATTAGGAAGTAATCCTCAACCATGGCTTTTGGGGCAAGTGGTTAGCGCATCATACTCCTAGCCAATAGGTCTTGAGTTCAAATCCCACGGCTAGAATGGTTGTTACAGAGGCCTCTACTCCAAAAACAGAGTCTGCTAATCTTGTGCAAAATGAAGAGTGGGCGTTTACTACTGTTTGTAGTTTTGACCCATCTTCTCATGAGCAGTATATGTCTATAATAGACTTAGATGTTTAGTACTTTGACAGTGGGGCGACCAAACATATTACCTCATAGTGCATTTTTTTCGCTTTACTTGAGCCTACCCCTACACTGAATATTGTCAAATGTGCCAACAAATTCTCTTATCCTATTATGAGAGTTGGTAAGATTATTCTAACTACTGTTGATGGTAGTTCTTTTACATGTTAAATGCTTTATTTGTGCCAAGGATCAAGACTAGTAAGCAGTAAAGTGCATCTTTCGCTACTTGAGTGGTACTCGGATACTTGAATTGTTTTATCCCAAGGGGAGATCATTACCGCTAGATTTACATGCTTTTTTTTACTCTAACTGGGCTGGTTGCTATGACATTCGTGTGTCCACTAGTGGTTTTCGCTTCATGCTTAGTAGCTTATGCATATCTTGGATGAGCAAGAAGCAACCTACTGTGGCCACTTCCAGTTGTGAGGCAGAGTATAGGCCAGCTTTCAGAGCGACTATTGAGTGTGTGTGGCTCAGATGCCTTATGGCTGATGTGGATGTTTATGAGTCTTCTTCCACCACCATCTTTACTGACAGTTAGAGCGCATTGGTAGGTGTGAGGAACCCTGTGTTCCATGCTCGCACTAAGCACATTGAGATGCACTATTATTATGTTAGGGTGAGGTTCTCTATTGGAGAGATCAGCTTAGCACATGTACCCATGCAAGAGGAGAACATTGCAGACCTTTTCACAAAGGCTCTTCCTAGGGAGAGTTCGATTGAGGAGGATCTTAGCACCAAAAATCAATGAAAATGATCTTAAAAGCAAGTGTTGATTGTCCAAAAGACCAAAACTGAGCAAAATTGATCAACTTTTGATCCTTATCAATCCTCTCTAGTCAAATATAAGTAGTTCAACACATTAAGATTAAATTTATGACATAAATCCAAGTGACAAAAGTGAATTTGGATGCTAAATGATTGAAAATGAGGATCGAAGGTGATCACCAAGTTCTAAATGAAGCATTGTAGAGAGATTTTGGCTTGCTTAAACCTCTCCAAATCAAGCGACATTCGATCTTAATTAAAGGTGTAGCTTCAAAATGAAATAAAAATTGCTTCGATCGGATCTTGGAGCTCCAAGATATAGCCCTAGGAGATCGCCATGTTGGTCTAGGAAGGTGGAGTGAAAAACTTGTTGAAAGGGATACTTTGCAAGCTTGAAAATGTTTGACACATAGGTCATTTTCCTAATATTCTTGCCCTATCCTATTCCGCACAACCCATGATACATGTGTCTATATCTATTTTCCCAAAATCTTACCTATTTCTCCTCCCTTTGGTTCTCTTGAAATGGAAAAAATTTAAGATTTCTTTACCTCCTTGTTGAAGAAAGAAGGTGTTTCTCCTCCTTCTATAACTATCAAATCATGTGTGGAGCTCTTGGCTTTATCCCATATAGAAGAATGCAGTGTTATTTTTGGGAGTATATATGGAGAAATCTCTCTTATCTCCTTGAGGTATCCTTGAGGAGGGGGAGAGGAGAGGAGGAGCTATGACTTACTTCTTCATGCTTGAGCATCTATCCTTCATGCTTCGAATATAGCATGTAACTTGATGTCAACCTCTCCATTCATATACAAGTCCAAAAAATAACATAAGTGTGATGTTAGAGTTAGAAAGCTCACACAAATCATGTACAATAAAGAGCAACAGTTAATACATGTTATAAGTGGATAGAGTAATCATATAATGATTATCCCAAAAACTAGAAACCTATCCATCTAAAGAAACTAGTGGTCCTTTTTGTTATCCTCTGCATCATCTTCTATCATATGTTTACACTAGAGGACATAGATGAGTTAATAATGGATAATCTTCAACTATCTTAGTCTCTAAACCAAGAGATAGAGGATTTCAAGGAACCTCAACTTATACTTGATAAATAGCCTATTTGTGAAATTTACAAGGGATATCAATAAGAGAAACATAATCATGATCATCAAGTGAATATTTGTATATATATGATATAACATTATTACATATCTTTGACTTTGGTATACATTGATAAAATTAACTTATGGAATCAATTACATGCTCAAGCATTGTCATGTTAATCAATGTTAATGGTCCCTCAAAAATTCTATAATTGTCCTCATATTCAATACATTTTAGTCATGGCCTTTGATACGTGCCATAGCAATGATTGTACCAATAAATAATATGCTTGAGATAGTAAACATCATCATAATCCATGTTTTTTGACACATTTGATGTCATTGCATGGGTAAGAGATGGTGAAATATCCTCTGAATCATCATAATTTGATTATGAAATAATCCAAAGAATTAAAATTTACTATACAATAAAAGTTAAAAATATCTATACAAGTAAAAAACATATCTTGCATATATGTTTATATAAAATATTAAAATTAAAAATTGAATATACTTGCAGTAAAATAGTCCTTGTATGAGAAGGAGACGGTGGTGGATTACCCCATATCTTGCATATATGTTTATATAAAATATTAAAATTAAAAATTGAATATACTTGCAATAAAATAGCTTGTATGAGAAGGAGACGGTGGTGGATTATCCTTTGATTGACTAGAATCTAATTGTGGAGCAACAAAATAAAACAAAAGGTTATTATACAATAAAAGTTAAAGATATGTTTATAAGTTAAAAAGATCAAATAGAGAGAGAAACAAAGAGAATAGCTAGAGCTTTTATGTATATATGTGTGTATGTATATATGTATGTGAGAAAGAAATGGATAAGAGAGACGCAAAAAATGCACACACATGCACACATGTAGACATACATAAAAATGTATGCAAACATATACACACCTACAAACAATCTTTGCAGACACATTTGTATATATGTATGCAATGTGCATCTATACATATGTATAAATTTAAAGTTTATTGGTATTATATTGATCTAATGTCTTTTGTGATATAAAACTTGAATTACATATGCATGTATATATGTACGAATGCTAAATAGATGCAAAAAAGAGCGCACACATATATATATGTGAACATAGACCTACAATATCATACCAAAGATATTGAATTTCGAATAATATCTCTTATGTGTTATTATACCAGCCATGAAATGTGATGAAAGGAGCAATTATGTGTTTGGACAAGGTAAGATCGTAATGTGATGTACACAAAGAAAAGGCACCGTCGAGTATCTGTTTCTCATTTAGCTGAAAAAGTGTCCAAAAGATTGAAATTATACACTTGACACTTCATGGACTATGTTACAATCATCATTACGAGAACAAAATTTTAAATAAAAACTTATCTAAAGCAAAAGATCGGCTGCGATTTCTCAAAGAGTGAACTGTTGTGAATTACTGTGGATGGTTGATTGCAACAACCATCCACACTAATTCACACGAGAACAAAATTTTAAATATATAATTATCTAGAGCTAAAGATCGGCTGCGATTTCTCTGAGAGTGAACTGTTGGGACAAGCCGCCGACATTAACTCTTGCCAAGCTCTTGGAGGTGGTGATCAGTGATCATTGTATTCGTGTCTCAAAGCATAGCTTCGAGACCTTAAAGTTCAGTATGTTCTTAACTGACCGTTTCCCCCTGGCGGCAGCTTTTGTGGAAGAGGATAATGACGCTAATTACGGTTGCTGAAAAATTTGGTGCTGCGCTGTTGATGATGGGGAGGGAGGATGACGATCTCGACTGCGTAGCTGTTGGAGAAGAAAGTGGAAAGGAAGGAAATCGCTTCGGTACACGTAAAAATAGGCGAGAAGAGAAAGAAGCAATTGTTATACCACGACCTAGCAGCAATAGGTGATGTCAGTCTGTGCAATTGTTGGAGACGATGCTGATCCTGCACAGATGAGGCGATAATGGTGGAGCGACTGCACATCGATTGTAACGGAAATAGAGAAAGAGGAAGTTTGGGAGAAGTCCAATCTCCCTTATATAGCTTAGATATGATTGAAAGAACAACAAAGACTGTATGAAAGCGACAGATTTAAATTTGCCCGAAGGTGATACATTAACTTAGGGTTGTATGAAGGCAATTGATTTAAATTTGCTCGAAGGTGATACATTAGCTTAGGGTTCACATTTATGTTAATATAGAGAAGAGTTGAACGTTCATCCCTGCCTCAAGAAGCGAAGTGCTCAAGACATCCTATATCAATCTTGTTTAAACCACCAAGGTTGTGGTTTAGTGAAATTCCCAAGGTAAACTTGATAACACCATTTTAATGTGTTGCCATCAATTTATGTAGAGTAGTTTGTCCACACAAGTTTGACTTTTGGTTGAGTCTTTCGCCTCTTGAGAGGTGCAAATGGTTTAATCTCTTTCTACGAGAGAACAATTGTGAAGCTTAGGCCAGTGTATTGCCTTCAGGCAGATTAAACGAGTTATCTTTAGGCAATATTTTCCAAGTGTCGCTTTCAGACAACCATTTCTTTGCGGGATACGAGGAGTCCTTTGGATACAATGCTCATTCACTTCTAGAGTAGTTCTTTCAATCAATTCTTTCACGTCCCGTAGGGCAGTTGGTTGAGCTTTGGCCTCTTGAGGTGGAGGTCCAGGTTTCAAATCCCGAGCTCGACGTGTAATGGCTTAAGCCAGTCCAATCAATTATAACCAAGTTGTCTCCTTGTGTAAGCCCTGCTTTGTGGGACACGAGAGGTCCCGCGAGTACTATGTCCATTCACTTGTAGAGTTGCAATTTCAAAGTTGAAACTCCGATGAGTAGACTTAGGCTGAACTTCCATTGAAAAAAAGGAAAAAAAAAAAATAACAATAAAAAAAATGTAGTGGAGCCGATTATCTGCATGAAAACTCCAGTTCGCAACTCAATTCCTCGGCTCCAGGGTTGCAAATGAGATGTACCAATCTCACTTGACGAGGTCTCTCAATTCGCTCGTGCGTACGTCATACATACATACGTCAAATGCGTTGATGCTAACGATGTATTTTGAATACATACAGGAGAAGTTTGCGGAGTTTTACGAGATGGATGGAATCTCGGAATATTAGGCTTAGCGATGGCCTAAATATTGTGAAGGGTGAAAAATGTGGTATAGTTTGTGATGAGCTTGGAGTAACGGCTGCATGTGATCTACAGGAGGGGGAGGTGATTGCTATAATTCCTAAAGATGCTTGTCTTACTCTGAGGACGACAGGGGCTGCAAATCTTCTCAATGACGCTCAGCTTTCAGGTGGTCTTGGCTTGGTAGTGGCTCTCATGTATGAGCGTAGTCGTGGTGAGGCCTCTCCTTGGTTTCCGTACCTAAACTTGCTGCCTCTATGTCACAAGGCGCTGCCGATCGTTTGGGAATCTGATGAGATACATAATTTTCTTTTGGGCACAGAGTTGCATTCGGTGTGTGCTGCTTATTAGTCCTTCTTTAGTCTGTACATGCTCATATCATGCTTTAATCTATCGTACTCATCTATTAGCGCACTTCTCATCATCTTCTATTGATTTTTTTTCCTGCTTTGTATGCTTTTCTTTCAAATTTTAAATGCAGTTTATTAACTTTGATGGATATGGTTATCAAATCAGGTAATTTTGGAAGATAGAAAGCTCATCGAAGAGGATTGGAGAGAATGCATCTGGCCACTAACACAGGAATATCCAACTGAATTTCCTGAGGAACATTTTTCTCTTGAACATTATTTTTCTGCAAAAACATTGGTGTCATCTCGATCATTTGAAGTGGACGATTACCATGGATATGGCATGGTCCCTGTTGCTGATTTGTGAGTAATTTCAGGACCTCGCTTCATCATGATTATTTCTTGACTAAACCTATCATAGTATGAAAGACTGAGAATTTGTAGATAATTATGGTATTTTGATTGTTGTGACTGAAAATCCCATTAAATATGTAGGAGTTCTATGTTGTTTGATAGCTACTTTAACTGTTTGTGTCACTGGTGACATTGCACTAATGTGTTATTGTGTGTTAAATATTCTTTTTGATGGAATAATATCATTCAAATTTTCACCAAATACAATAAGTAAGCATCATACTCAAACCTGCAAAGGTTCATATCGCAGCCATCATGTCACACCTTCACAAGGAATGGACAGTCAGGGAGAGTAGATATGTGATCAAAGAGATTGTGTTGGAGGTATACACCGTTTTTTGATTTCTATCGGTGTATCTTTCAATATTTTTCAAAGAGTGAGAGAGTGTTTGTCATGGCTTGTGGAGATGGGAAGAATGTATGTCTTATTTGGAGGCATCAAAGTGATGCCTTGTGTCCCTTATAAATTGAATAATAAATATATCAATGTGATTTTTGGGTAGATAGTTTGTACGGGTTTATTTTGATACAACTTAGCTGATTATTTGTCATGCTCGACCTTCATTTATTTGTATCTGTATATGTACTTATGTCTCTCATTTAGAGTGTATGTCACTAGTGAGGTCTATCGAAGTGAAAACCCATTGCAGATGAAACATGTAAGTGCTTTAGGATGTAGCAATAAATGCTTCTCTTTTGTGGGGTTTAGCACCATCATTTCTTTGTCTCATCCTCTGTCTCATTTGATTTCTATGTACTTCCAATGTTTAAGATCTTTATATACACTAGCGTATTCATCTCTAAGGTTGTGTTCACTTCTTTGACATAATACGTACGGTATTTCTATAACCCAATGTTTTACTTGTGTTATGGTTGGAGGCCATATTAGATGCATCTATTGCTCTTCTCTCTCAAGGTGCCTACACCACATAGGGGTGGTGGACCACTGCTTGGATCATATAATGTACATGCTCATATTGAATTTTGAGCTTCTGTTTAGTTTTGTGCTTTTGTCGTTGCATCTTTTGACATGGTTTTAAAGTGAGAGTCATATTGTGACATGGTATCAATGCTAGATCCATGTTTTGACATAGCTTTGAGAGCCATAGTAGAAGACCATGGTATTGGAGTTTCAATGAATCAAAAATAGCGCATATGTGGAGATTGTTGCATTTTTGGAAGGTTTATAGGTTTATTCTTAGTTTAGATTGATCTTGTGAGTCCTACAATACACCCATGGTGGGATTTTTACTTTCAACAAAATTCCTTTCCTCTTTATTACTTTGTAGTAATGACAATATTGACATTGAAGAGTATCAATACAGTAGATACTACAAAAGCATGGTTGTCAAAGGGGTATGAATCATGATGGTTTATTGTTGATATAATTAGGTAGTGATGTGTGTGAACACTGTAGGACCGCCGGGGCACCTTTTCCCCTCGGGAGGTTTTTTCCCTTGGCTTGTATATACGCCTATTGCCCTAATGGGCTACTTATCTTTGTACATTCTAGTGGTAATACATTCAACATTGTGTGTTGTGCTCCAAACTTCTTCTTCTTCCTTGTGCTGTTTGCGTGCTTCCGCAGATGTCTAACTCCAAAAATTGGTATCAGAGAAGGTTGTCGCTTCATCTAGGGCGTTGTCTACACCTCTATGGTTGCAGTTTCAGAATTGCACGAAATTTGGTACGCATACTCAGGATGTTTCAAAGATCAAAATAGCTTCGCTATGTCGTGCCGAAATCACGATCTGAGCTCATTTCTGCCTCCAAATGCACTATCGTAGCCCTCGTGCAGGCTACTTTGCCTTTTTGTGCCAAAGGTATATGCCAGTTTCGGTTCGTCAGTAGAGGATTCAAAGGAAGGAGTCGTTATTTTGACTGAAATTAACTAAATCATAGAAATGAGTTGATGGTATATATAATGGAAGGATTATTCATGATACTTGCCTAAGCCGAAATGCCCTAGAAATGTTAACTAGAGGAAGGTTTTCACCCTTAAAGTCTTCAAGTTGTATTGCACCTTGAGGAAGTATCTTCATCACTATGTAAGTCTCTTCATTACTCTATAAGATCCAATCCACTTTGGTGCCAATTTAGAAGGTGGGGGGGATCTGGTGTACCAAAACTAGAGATCCTTCCTTCACCTCATTTGTTCTCATATGCTTGTCGTGAACTCTTTTGCCCTCTTCTTGCTAGTCTGCAACCTTCTCATTGCTTCCTCCATGTATTCTTCCAATGCTGCTAGCCTTCTTATGTGAGAGTCAGTTTCAACAGATCTTTCTTCCATTTCTTTTCTGATGATGAACTCAAAAGAAGCAAGTGCCTCCTTACCATATACCAATAGAAAGGGACTTTCACTAGTAGTGCCCCTTCTTATCGTACGGAATGCCGAGATTGCTCCAATCAAAGCGTGTGGCCAAGAGCTTCGGTGATCAAGAGAAAGCTTTCGTAGTAGCCCGATCAAGATTTTGTTGGAGCTTTCCTCCTGTCCATTTGCTCTAGGGCAATAGGTAATGATTTCTTGTGATAGACCTTGTGCCTGTCAAAAATGTGCCGCAACAACTTTGATTCACAAAATGAGTGCCTCTATTTTTGGTGACTTCAAGTGGGCATCTGACAGAAAAAAAATCTCGTTATACATCAACTTAGCCAATTGCCAGAGTTGATGTAGTGCAATCCGAAGTGGGCTTAGCCTCTACCCACTTTGTTGAATAACATGTGGATTGGGGCCATCAAAATGTATCTCTGATTACTGTGTTGACATGTTGGGCTGATTGGCCCAATAAAGTTGAGACCTCCCTATCACTCAAAAGGTTGCCATCCGGTTGAGATCACCAAGGGGTAAAAATTTAGCTTTTTGGACAAGGAACACACCTTTGACAAGTGTGGCATTCTTTGACATACTTGGCGGCATCCCTGGAGATATGGGCCACCATGAAAGATTTTGTGCTCCAAGTCTTGTGTGCATCTTCAAGCAAGAGACTTATTTCTCGTGGATAAACATGTCTCCCTAGACTACCATCTAGGCAATATTTATATAGGTTATATATCTTGTCCTTTATGAATGAAAATGATTTAGCTTTAAACAATAACTTCTCTAGAGGAAATTCTCCTAAAGTGAGGAATTGTTCTATTTTGTCGCACCAATCAATTTGAGTGGCCACAAGAAAAAGGTTGCTATCTATAGGCCCATCATCAATACCTGTTGGCTTCTTACCTTTGGCTGTCCTTGACACTTGGTCTTCCATGTAATGTTCCTTTCCTTGTTTGATGTGAATATCAAAATCCTACTCTTGAAAAAGTAGTAACCAACACCATATCCGTCGTGCTACTCTTGGCTTATTGATTAAAATACCTTAATGGCTGATTGTCAAAGATGACAATAGAATGTACACCTAGGAGATAGTGCCTAAATTTTTGGAGTGCAAATGCAACCACCAAACCTTCTCTTTCAATTTTGCTATAGTTTATTTCCACCTTTGTGAGTAGCCTACTTGCATAAGCAATGGGCTGGTCTACCTTATGTGCTAATGGTTGCACCAAAACCACTCCAACTACATGAAGAGTTGCATCTGTATGCACATGGAACTCAAGTGACCAATTAGGAAGTGTTAGGAGTGGTGCAATACATAAGCTTAACTTTAGCTCGCTGAACGCCTTCTCTTCTTCAGGGCTTCTTGAGAAGGGTATCTTCTTGCTCGTGAGCCTTGACAATGGTTTAGCTATTTTTGAGTACATACAAATAAACCTCATGTGGTATCGTGCATGGCCCAAAAAGCTTTGCATTTTTGTGGGGGTACGAGGAATGGGCATGGATAAGATGGGAGCTATCTTGGCTTGATCAAAAGTTATTCCTTTGGAAGATTGACACTTTGCAGGATTCAACTTCAAATATGTCTTGATGCACTGGTCAAATATTTCCTTCAGATTTTCCAAGTGTTCATGAATCTTGGGCCATGTCTTTTTTATCCGTACCTGAGAATATTGAAAAATCATCCATGAAAATGCGCAAAAATGTTGTTAGCCATTTACCCAATGTTAAATACATTGCTCGGTTAAATGATGAAGACACATTTTTTGAGGCCAAACCCATGTGGGTATAGACATAGGTGTCCCATGGAGTGACGAAGGAAGTCTTGTCTCTACCCTTGCGATGGATGAGAACATGATTATAGCTTTAGAATCCATCTAGGAAACTGTAGAGTATGTCAAGCTACCTCTTCCAAAACCTTCTCAATGAAGGGTTGTAGGAAGCCTACTTCTTCCAAAACCTTCTCAGACTCTCAGTGAAGGGTTGCAAGAAGCCATCTTGAACAATTACTTTATTTAGGGCACCAAAATCTACACACACTCTTATCTTTCCACTATTTTTCCATAGATGAGGGCGATCGTGAGTGTTCAATAGGAATAATAATACCTGCATGCATTAATTTAGTCAATTCTACCTTAGCTTCCTGTGCGAACTTTTGATTGGGTCGGTATGGCTTGCTTCTTATGGATGAAGCTCCCTCTGTGAAGAGGATTGGATGTAGCCCAAGCTCTTCTTGAATACCTATCAGATCTTTGTAGGACCGGGCAAAGGTACTTTTATAGGTATGGTCTATAGAGGAGGGAAGTTACGTTTTGTAGTAAAAATGGGTAGCGCCACAACCACGTGGCTAGTTTGACTATTTGTGGGTTTTCCTCTTCTCCAAAAACAGTCGTCTAGTTTTCCTCTACAACCACTCAAGTTGCCTGAAAACAGTCGCACGATTTTGTACCACCACCCCAATCCCCCAATTTTTGTCTACCACCACCACCCAAGTTTGGGTGGTTTGTAGGTAGGTGGGTGGGTGGGTGGGTAGGGTGGGTTGGTCGGTTGGGTAGGGTGGGTTGGTAGGTTGTGGTGGGGTGGATAGGTAGGTTGGGTAGGGTGGGTAGGTAGTTTGGGTGGGGTTGGTAGGTTAGTTGGGACTTGGGTAGGGTTAGTAGGATGGTAGAGAAAGAAAGAAAGAAAGAAAGAAAGTGTTTTTACGTCTATTAGGAGGCCGAACTCGGCCTATGAGACAAATCGATGTACATGGGTGTATCTTCTGTCAATCAGAAAAGATAAAAGTGCTGAAAAGAAACTGGTTAAGCTGATATAGATCTCCGTAGTGTGCATGTGGGGATACCCATGAAAGTGGTGGGGGGTGTATGGAGTGCGATATCTATGATAGTCTATATGCAAAAGGGTAGTACAACAACCATGAGAATGCATCTAAAACGACTAACTAGCTCCATCCTGTGCTAGTGGGTGGGATGTAATATGTGATACATAGGTGGAGGTGGAGTCAGGGCCACCCTGATGGCTGCAACGGGATCGGCCATCATCTGGGATCGTCTCTCCTCCATGGCGCGATGGTCACAAGCCTGGATCTCCGCAATCTGGTGTCGGTGAAGTCTCGGGGCCCGATATCCTATATCACGGGGTCGTCTCCTAGCTCGAGATATCTGAGCCTGCTGAAGAGTCACCCCGCTCGGTATGTGGGCTGAGGGGGGGAGGGCTGAAGCACGTCGTGGAATAAAAAAGTCAGTGAGCTGACTCTGTCTCCCTCCTGTATGGAGTGCTACAGTAGGCTGGAGTAGGGAATCTCTGTGACTCTGTATCTCTAGTAAGAATCGCCCGAGCTGTCGCTGGTCTCTAGAGTCCATGATCTCTCGGAGGGTGGGCTGCCCTGCAAACAGAGTCTCGTATCTGCCTCTGATGCCATCATATGCGCTACATCTGCATACAAAGTGCTCCTCATCCTCCATCTCTACTCTGCATACTCTGCATATCCGCTCCTCTCTGGGAATGTCTGCGGCTCTGCCCGTCTCAATCTCGAGTCGGTGTGATGAGACTCTCAGCTGGCCAATCGCTACCCTCAAGCTATGAGGCATGTGAGTATCCATGTAGCGTGGTCGCTGGATGAAACCGTCAGCTAGTATGTCTATGAACTGGTCTCGATAGTGCGATAGTCTCGATCCCATGTGTGGTGTGTGCCATGTCTGACTAATGTAGAGCTGCCAGAGATCCTGTCTGAGCACAACATTCCTCTCACGACGAGAGAGGTGGATGTGAGGTGAGTCTGGGTCATACTGAAAAGGCGGCAATCTGTCCATATCAAGTCCATGACTATCAAACCAGACTCTAACCTGAGTGTACCAAGCTCTCTCATATCCTAACTCTGATATCTGTATAGATGCCTCAAGAGCTCTGTGTGTGAGTCTATCTGTAGGGAGGTCCCTAATCCTCTGAATAAAGCAGATAGTCTGGAATAGTGCCTCTACTGCCATGGGTGGTGCAGCTAGCTCTGCCCTGATGATGTCATGTGGCACCGACTGTTTCCCACGAAATAATCGCGAGATCATACGTACCTGTGGCCTCTCGATCGCACTCCACTGGGTGACTGTGAGACCTGCGGCCCAAACCGTCGCAGCATACATCATAGCTGGTCTGACCAGTGTGTCAAATAGCCAGCCCTTCGTGCGGGGCTCCTGGAAGTGTGCTTGGTGACATCTCCGCTCTAACATGGCTAAAGCTGCATATCCGCGTGTGAGTCTATCAGTGGCTGCCTGTCTCATGCTGAAGGGGCCAGGCAAGCTCGTGAATGTGACTCCGAGATAGACATAGGAAGTGACCACCTCAATCTGTCCACCACCAGCTCTGAATCCTGCTCCATTCCTCACCATGGGGGAGGTGTGGAAGATCATGACCTTGGTCTTGCCAAGGTTTACTGTCAAGCCCCTCTGTGTACAAAACTCATCCAGGGCCTCAAGGTGGCGCTGTAATCCCTCGGGTGACTCTGAAATCAAGACAATGTCATCGGCATATAATAAAATGTGGACATGTGTACCTGCGAGGTCTGCACCCTCTCCTCCAGCTCGGAGAATGTAGTCCTCAATCTCGTCAATGTAGAGACCAAATAGAGTGGGAGAGAGTGGGCAGCCTTGCTTAACACCGATGGTGCTAGCAATGGCCTCAGACATACCTCCTGGACACCGTACCCTCCCAGTCACCTTCTCATAGAGTGCATAGATGGCCCAAATCATCCCTGATGGTACTCCCAAGCTCTGGAGGCGTTGGAAGAGCCTCTCTCGCGGCACTGTATCAAAAGCTTTGCGGAAGTCCACAAAGCAGCAATATAGCCTCTTCTTCCGCACCCTTGCCCCATCAATGAGGCAGCGCAGAATGAAGATGTGATCAATAGTAGAGAAAGCTCGTCGAAAACCTGCTTGGCCTCGTGCTCGTAGCCCCTCAGTCTCTGCATATGAACTGAGCTATGCCTCAAGTATGGCACCGTATAGTTTGGCCATGGTGTGGCCAATCATGATGGTCCTGTAGTTCCCTGGATCCAGGGTGTCGCCAGATTTGTGGATAGGCACAATGGTGTGCCTAGTCCACTCCTCTGGGAAGCCCTCTCCTATAGCCCGGTTGAAGACATGTGCAATCAACGGGGCTATAGTGGAGGCTGCATATATGAGATGCTCGCTCTGCAATCTTGCGTGGTCTGTCGAACGTCCATGTCGAAGTCGTCGTATGGCCCTCTCAACCATCTTTGCTGTGAAGAGAGAAGAACTAGTAGGGCGAGGCTCAAGTGGCTGGGGAATGGGAGGCTGCCTAGGTACCTCATATAACCTCTGAGCATAATCATGCCATGTGTGTGGGTCTCCAATAGGTGTGGTCGGGCGTGGCTCTCGTAGGCTGCGCCATGCTGCAGCACTGTCCATACTCATAAAGAGATGGTATAGCTCAAGCTCCTGTGCCTCCTCAAAGGCTCGCCTCTTTCGACGTGTGAGAGTCTTCATCTGTCCCTTGGCCTCTCTCTCTGTGATCTCTCCCAATGCTCGCTGAGCTCGTAGTCGGCGGTAAAGATCTTTGCAATCCTCATCATACCAACGATGTTGTGGCATAGTCCCGGGAGGAGGTGTGTGACGAGAATGGATGGTGTGTGGGAAGGAGCTGATGGCTGATGTCTGAAGAACTGATGCTATCTGAGAGGTGAGTAGGGATAGTGGAGTGTCAGGATGAAGTAAGAGAAGACCCTGCTCGACTCGAGCCGCATATATGTGAGCTAGCTCGTGTGTGAAGTGGATGGTGGTGTGTGGGATGCGTGCTGCGGGTATGCGTGTAGGGGTGTCTCCCTTCAGGGAGAGTGCGAGGTATGTGTGATCAGCCCCAATGGGTATGGGTGGGATGGTGAATGAGGTAAGTAGGTGGATGGCCTCTCTGGACCCCATGACGTAATCTACTGTACTTCCCCCGCCATCTGTGACTGAGTGTGGTATGCATGTCAATCCTCCTGAGGTAGGCCACTGAGTCATCCCGTTATAGATAACGAGATTATGTCGAGAGCCTAGTCTGAGTAGGTGAGTGCCATAGTGAGTGTGTGTAGCGTCAGCTGAAGCTCGAGCTGTAGACTCATCCTCTATGGTATGTAGTATCTCCGGGTCTTCTGGGTCAAATATCTCACACTGATCATTGCCTGTCCTGGCATTGAAGTCTCCCATAAGGAAGACTTCCCCTAATGCAGAGTACTCTGTAATCTCTTCTGACAAGCAAGTGTATGGTGAGTCCTCCTCTCGATCTATGATAGCGAAACGCGAGCTAGAAGGAGCAAAGTAGCATAATGCTATGAAGATGATCCTCTCCTGCGAGAGCTGGAGTCGAATCCAAAGATATCTGGCCTGTGAATCACGTGCGACTATTTGTATCCTGCTCTGAAGTCCATCTCTAAAGAGTATGGCTACTCCTCCTGATCCTCGGGTGGTGTGCTGACGTGTACACTCTCTGTATGTGGACTCCCACTGAAAACCGTGGACACGAGGTAGGCCCCGGTCCGGGCTCTCATGTGTCTCTGTGAGCATAATGATGTCTTTGCCTTTGCGCACTTCTTCCAATCTCTCTGGGTGTGTCCATAGATCTCCATTGCAGTTCCAAACTGCAAGGTGTATCTCCTCGAGTGTCTCACAGGCCGCGAATCCCTATGGGATGGCCTTGCCATCAATGATGACACGACCATCTTTGTATGAAGCCTTCTTTCCTTCTTTGCGAGCTTGATGTACTCTCGGCATGCATGCACGACGGTGTGCTACCTGCATGGGTGTGAGATCATCGTCAAGGTAGATGGGGGGGCCATCAAGTGCTCTCAAAATCACCCTCTTGCGTAGGAAAGTAGATCTTATATCTTCGGAAGGGAAGTGTAGAATGAGAGCTCTCTTCTTCGTGGGGTCTCGTCCCGTTCTCCAAGACTTGATGAATGGGGGGGACTCCTCTTTGTAGCCGAGTATCTTGCATAGTGTCTTCCCATCGGACTCGGGGGTAGAGCCTTCTTTTTCTTCAATGCCCGTGATGCGTACATTGAGACGGCGGGCATGTCTCATCTTTTCTTCCTCAATAGTGGTGTGCACGATGAGGGCTTCTTCCTTTTGTGCTTTCTCTTTGGCTTCTTTTTTGATGTTCTTCTTCACTATGTCGATCCACCCTTCTTTGGTAGCTTCTAATTTGTTTTCCATGCTCTCGGTCAAGGATTTGGTGAGTTCTTCTTTGAGAGCTTCTGTCTTGTTCATATTAATCTCTCCTTCTTCGGGTGTAAGAGAGACCATTGAAGCTTTGAGGAGCTCCAATTCCTCTTTCATGTTTGCCCTCTCCTTAGCCCATTCTTCTTTCTCTTTCTGCCATGCTTCCCTCTCCTTATGATATGTTTCTACTTCCTTCTCGAGCTTTGAGAGGCGACTGATGATGGCCGTGATAGTGGAGTCCACCATCTTCTTGTTTTCTTTGATAGCTATGGTCAGTTTGTCCTCCATTTTTGTCAAATCGTCCTTCTTAGCCGTAGCGCTCATTGCATTCGAAGATGAAAAAATGCTCAGAGTACTGAGCCTAAAGACTTGCGATGAAGACGGGAGCGCGCCCGATGCGCGATGGAGCAAGGGTGGGAGTGGCTAATAACTGTAGGAAACAGTTATTAGTCCGGGGCAAGGACACACTACTTGAGAGCTTTCTCGCAGGGACACACTACATGAGAGCTTTCTCGCAGGGACACACTACTTGAGAGCTTTCTCGCAGTCTTAAATCAAAGCTTTGAAACCCTAAGAACTGAGTTGCTGAACACACTACTTGAGAGCTTTCTCTTGGTCTTAAATCAAAGCTTTGAAACCCTAAGAACTGAGTTGCTGAACCCTAAAAAATTATTTTCGAAAGCCTGAAAACCCTAAAAAACCCTAAAAAGAGAGCAGTTCACGGTGGAGGCCGGGGACAGGTCGCGAACGGGCCTGGGGGAGGCGAGAGACGTTGCGGGAGGGGCTGAGGATAGGTTGTGCAGGGCGTGAGGGCTGCGGGCAGGCTGTCGGGGGGGGGGGGGGGGTTGGCGCTGCGTTTTAGGGTTTCTGCACGGGGCAGAGCTGCGGGAGAAGGGAGAGGTGGCGATTAGGGTTTTCGTGCAGATCGAGCAGAGCGCGGGAGGGGCTGAGGGAGGCGAGAGGCTGTTGTGGAGGCTGTTGCGCAGCAGACAGAGCAGTGTAGGTCGCGAGCCATGGAGGGGGTGACGGAGCAGGCTATCGCTGAGAGAGAGAGAGAGAGAGAGAGAGAGAGAGAGAGAGAGAGAGAGAGAGAGAGAGAGAGAGAGAGAGAGAGAGAGAGAGAGAGAGAGAGAGAGAGAGAGAGAGAGAGAGAGAGAGAGAGAGAGAGAGAGAGAGAGAGAGAGAGAGAGAGAGAGAGAGAGAGAGAGAAAGAAAGAAAGAAAGAAAGAAAGACTTTTTAACGTCTATTAGAGGCCAAAATCGGCCTATGAGACAAAACATATACATCAGTATGATCCAAACCACTGTGATCCAAAACGAAAATAAAGTGTGAGTACTGCAAACGGGTATAAAAGGAGGGATAGTAGCTGGCATCAAGGGTGTGGGGTGCTATGGGTATGCACTCTATATGCTCAATGGGTGAGATACAAATATGATATGCATAGGGAGGGGAGGCTCGATGGTATCACAACCCCCTAAATGCTTGGAGTGGGTGTAGGATATAATGCATCGGTGGGTAAGGCATCATGGCGATCCTCAAAATGCTCTGGGTGTCCAAATCGATAGGGGTGCGCTGCTGACGTCTCTGTATCTCCATGTCATGGCGTGCGTGAATCGCCTGAATCTCTCTCTGATGTGGACGAGCTCTCCGGACAAGGGGTCTCGGTCGTCGACGCTGTCGTCTAAGCTCCTCTGCTCTGTGTAATGTGACACCCCGCATCGAACTGGGCCCTCGAGTGTATGTGGGTCTGAAAAAATCTGTAATATAAGTCTGAGGGGGGAGGCCAGGTGTATCTCCATCCGCTGCTGGAGGAGTGATGCGCGGTGGTGCTGGAGCTCTACTAGGAAACGACCTAGAGGGCGCTGGTCTTCTGTCCCCAATAAAGCCCTGATCTCTCTAGGCCCCCTGAAGAGCTGTGGGTAGCGGTCTCTGATGTCCTCATATGCCTGGCATCTACATGTGTAGTGCTCCTCGTCCTCCACCTCCTCTCTACATATCCTGCATAATCGCTCATCCCTGGGGGTATGTGTGGCTCGCCCAATCTCAATCTCGAGCTGGTGTGATGATACTCTGAGCTGCCCAATGGCCACTCTCTCAGCTGGTGCCATATATGTATCCATGTATCGTGGTCTCTCAATGAAACCATCCGCTGTCACAGTCAGGAAGTGCTCTCTGTAGTGTTGCCTCTTTGTGGGAAGAGGCTCCCGTGTGCTATCCATGTCTCCCTGACGTGTATCTGTAGTAGGTCCTGACGGATGATCCTATTCCTCTCCGAACGAGAGAGGGTAATGTGGGGGGAAGAGAGGTCATACTGAAAAGGGGGGAGATCCGTAATGCTCATGCCATGGTCTGCTAACCATCGGTAAGTCTGTGCATACCATACTCTCTCATGCCCTGTCTCTGCCAAATGTCTAGAGCTCTCAAATGCAAGCCTGGTGAGTCGGCTAGTGGGGAGCTCTCTGACTCTCAGAATAAAGGTCACCAACTGGAAGAGGGCCTCCACTAGCATCGGTGGTGTGCCAAGCTCAGCTCGTATAATGTCATGTGGAATGGAGGGCTTGCTGCGCAGCAAGCGTGATATCATGGTGATCTGGGGCCTCTCAATCTGTGTCCACATCGCCTCTGTGATCCCTGGTGCCCATACTGCTGCTGCGTACATCAATGCGGGTGTCACTAGAGTGTCAAAGAGCCACCCCTTAGTCCGGGGCTCCTGAAAATGTGTCTGAAAGCAGCGTCTCTCCAATCTCGCAAGTGCCGCATAACCTCGCGTCAATCTATCTCTCGCAGCCTGTGCCATGGAGAATACCCCTGTGCTGCCTGAGAAGGTGATACCTAGGTAGACGTAGGAGTCCACTACCTCTATCTGTCCTCCAGTTGCTGTGAAAGAGGCACGATGGCGTACTGTCCTGGAGGTATGGAAGATCATGACCTTGGTCTTGCCAAGGTTCACTGTGAGTCCTCTCTCCATGCAAAAGGTATCGAGCGCCTGTAAATGTGACTGCAACCCCTCCTGTGACTCTGAGAGAAGGACAATGTCATCAGCATATAATAGGATATGTACTGGCGTACCTCCGATGTCTCCTCCTCTCCCTCCTGCTCGCTGTATATACTCCGTGATCTCGTCGATGTAGAGACCGAAGAGAGTGGGTGAGAGGGGGCAACCTTGTTTCACACCAATGGTGCTAACAAGGCTGTGATAGACCACCGGGGCAGCGTACCCTGCCTGTGACTCGTGCATACAAAGCGTGGATGGCCCATAGCATGTCTGATGGAAGCTGTAACTCCTGGAGCCTCCGTAGTAGTCTCTCTTGAGGGACCATGTCGAAGGCTTTGCGGAAATCCACAAAGCAACAGTATAGTCTTTGCTTCCTCGCCTTCGCGCTCTCAATCAAGCAACGAAGCACGAAGATGTGGTCGATGGTGGAGAAAGTGCGGCGGAAGCCTGCCTGGCCGGGTGCTCTGATCCCCGCTGCCTCAGCGTGTGTACTGAGCTCTGCCTCTAGTACTGCCCCATAGATCTTGGCCAGGATATGGCCTATCATAATAGTCCTGTAGTTCCCTGGGTCCATCATATTGCCGGACTTATGGATAGGCGTAATGGTATGCATAGTCCATGAGTCTGGTAATCCCTCAACCAAAGCACGGTTGAAGAGATGGGCGATCAAGTGGGAAACTACATCTGCTGCGTATATAAAGTGCTCTCCCTGTAGCCCCGTGTGGTCTGCTGAACGGCCATGCTGTAGCCTATGGATGGCGTGTCGTACCATGCCTCCTGTGAAGAGGGTGGATATCACCGGACGCGGTGTGGAAGGAATCGGTAATGGTGGCTGTCCTGGGACGTCATATAACCTCTGGGCATAGGTCTGCGAGGTCGAAGGATCTGCTATGGGTGTAGGTGGACGTGGCTCACGTAGTGCCCTCCACGCGGTGGCACAATCCCTACTCATGAGAAGGTCGATCAACTCTACCTCCTGTCGCTCCTCGAAAGCTCGCCGCTTCCGGCGTGTGAGGGCTCGCATCTGTCGTCGTGCCTCCCTCTCTGTGATGGATCCCAAGAGACTCTGTGCTCTGAGATGTCGGTATAGTCGCCTACACTCCTCATCGTACCATCTATTCTGGGGTGTATGTCCCAGCCGTGTCGAATGTGCAGTGCTGTGGGTGGTGTATGGGAAGCTGAGAGTAGCAGATGTATGGAGGATTGAGGAGAAGTGGGTGGTGAGGGTTTCCAAGGAGGCAGAGGGATCAAGAGAGTAGATGCGCTCTCGAACATGGGAGCTATAGATATGTGCTAGCTCATGTCTAAAGTGAATGGTGGTACGGGCTCGTGGCTGTGTGGTGACGAGGTGGGGTATGCATGGTGAGCCGCGAATGGATAGGGCAAGATATGCGTGATCAGCTCCAATCGATAAGGGTGGGATAGTGAATGAGGTGATCAGATGTGTCACCTCCGAGGGTCCGATAACATAGTCTACCACACTGCCCCCCTGTGGTGTCGTGGGTGGAATGCAGGTGAGACCGCGCGAGGTGGGCCAGCTCCCCATCCCATTATATATAACGAGACGGTGTGCTGCTCCCATCTGGAGTAAGTGTCGGCCATATAAGGTGGGTGTGGCAGTGTCGGCTGAGGCTCTGAGTGTAGGCATGTCCTCTATGGTACGAAGCATCTCAGGGTAGTCAAAGTCGTAGGTATCACACTGGTGGCTCTGAGTGCGGGCATTGAAGTCTCCTACAAGGAAGACTTCACCCATCCCGGTATACTCCATAATCGTGTCACTGAGGCAGTCATATGGCGATGTGGTGTCTTGCGATGTGGTGTTTGGTCCCTCCCCTCTTGATAGTTGCTCAGGGGAATGTGTGAAGCGTGAACCAATGGGTGCAATATAGCATACGGCGAAGTACGCTGCTCTCTCCTCTGATAGCTGCAAGCGTATCCACATGAAACGTGCCTCTGGGTCTCTGGCTACCACCTGTACCCTGTGCTGTAACGACTGTCTATAGAGCACGGCTACTCCTCCTGATCCTCGTGTGGTGTGCTGTCTCATCTGGCGGCGGTGAGCTGACTCCCACATATAGCCCTCAATCCTCGGTAGGCTCCTCCCCGGGCTCTCGTGTGTCTCTGTCAAGAAGATAATGTCTCTGCCCTCCATCACCTCCTCGAGGCGCCCTGGATGTGTCCATAAAGATCCATTGCAGTTCCAGACTGCAATGTGCACCTAGACTGCAATGTGCACCTCCTGCTGTGTTGTCTCATAGGCCGCGAATCCCTAGTCAATGGACCGTCCATCAATGATGACCCGACTGTCTCTGTAGAGGGCACGATGTCCCTCTCGTCTTTCTTGCCTGGAGGACACGTGGCATGCATGCCCGTCTGTGCTCTACCTGCATCCGTGTGAGGTCGTCATCCAAATAGATGGGGGTGCCCGGTGTAGTGCGTAGTACCGCCCGTCGTCTGAGAAAGTCTCTCCTCCTTGCCTCATCTGAGAACTGAAGGATAAGTGCTCTGCTCCGTGTGGTGTCCCGTCCTGCTCTCCATACTCTGGTGAAAGGGAGAGGCTCATCCGTGCGGTATCCAAGTAATGTGCACAAGCGACGCCCGTCCTGCTCTGGTGATCCGTCTGTCTCTGTGAGGCCGGAGACGCGAACATTGAGCCTGCGGGCCTGTCGCATCTTCTCCTCCTCAATGGTGGTATGCACTATGTGGATCTCCTCATGGTGGTTGTTCTTCTTTGCCTCCTGTCGAAGGTTCTTTTTGACAACCTCGACCCATCCATCTTTCTTAGTCTCAAGCTCGTTCTGCACCACCTCCATACACTCCTTCTTGATAGTCACCCGAATGTCCTCAAGATGTGGAGCGATCTCCCCCTCCTCGTGCATGCTGTCCAGTTTCGTTTTCATATCAGTAAGCGCAGTGTGCAACTCCTCCAGGTCCCGTGAGTGCTGCTTGCGGGTAGCGAGAAGCTCTTCCCGAAGGGATTCGTTTTCCATCTCCAAGGTTGCCACCTTGGCTTCGAGGGCGACAACTCTACGGGTAACCCCGTTCAGTGCAGAATCTCCTTCTTTCTTGTGTTTTCCTATCAACTCTCGGAGGGCATGCTCTAAGGTGGCCAACTGTTCGTCCAGCTTGGGAGCCATGAGAGAGAGAGAGAGAGAGAGAGAGAGAGAGAGAGAGAGAGAGAGAGAGAGAGAGAGAGAGAGAGAGAGAGAGAGAGAGAGAGAGAGAGAGAGAGAGAGAGAGAGAGAGAGAGAGAGAGAGAGAGAGAGAGAGAGAGAGAGAGAGAGAGAGAGAGAGAGAGAGAGAGAGAGAGAGAGAGAGAGAGAGAGAGAGAGAGAGAGAGAGTACTGATGCTTTTACAAGAGAAAGCAGGAAATGGAAAAGAGAAAGAGAGTAAAATAGGCAGATAGTGGACAAAAGTACAAAGCTGCAGAAACCCTAAAATAGAGTTTCAGAAACTTCAAAACTGAACTGTGGTCATATTAATGTCTTCTGGAGGCCAAACTTGGCCTATGAGACAAAAACCATGTACAAGTGTAGTAACCCTGTGTAGAGGATGAAATGAAATAAAAAGTATATCGCTACACAAAGCTATCTAGGGCTTGTAAAAGGCTGGGGAGACGTGGCTCCGACTCAGCAGATAGTGGCCACCTAATACAGGGGATCCATAATATGAGTGAGCAAAACACCCTAGCTACTGGTGATGGGGGGAGGTGGGTGTAGTATGTGGTACATCGGTGGTGGTCTCAGTGCCTCCTGGTGGAAGACAACCCAGGGGGTGGTGGTACGTCTATGCTCCATCATATGGTCGTAGGCTGTCCTGATGCGTGAGATATCCTCCTGATATAGTCGCGGTCGACGATATCCTACCATGCGTGGTCGGTGTTGTGCTCTCTGTGGTGGAGCGTGAGCCCTATAGAAGGACCTCTCTGATGTAGCTCTGCTCGTTGAAAGAACTGGGTAATGGTCTGCTGGGTACTCACCCGTGGCTGATGTGTGGGCTGTAGTGACCGCTCTCGCCTCTCGTATGCTGCTCTCAGGAAGCGCCCCAAGCGTCGCTGGTCTCCCATAGTCATGCACAACTGGAGCGACTCCTCTAGCTTGAACTGTGCTCGTAGGTCTAAGTATGCTCGACATCTTATAACAAAATGTTCCTCACTCTCTACCTCTGTTTGGCATACTGCGCACCACCTCTCCTCACGGGGGACTCCCTTGGACCGACCCCTCTCAATCTCGAGCTGATGTGATGAGACCCGGAGCTGCCCAATGACGACTCGGAGGTGGTGGGGAAGGTATGTCTGCATGTATCTCGGGATCTCGATGAAGCCCGCGTTCGATATATGTAGAAAATGCTCGCGGTAATAGAGCATTTTCGGTGGCAACGTATCCCTAGGGCTCACCCATGTCCTCTGTATGTATGTATGCCATATCTCCTGACGAATGATCCTATTCCTCTCTTGATGAGAGAGCGAGTAGGTGGGTGCATGTGAGTCCTACTGTAGTGGTGGTAGCCTGTCTATGTCAAAGCCATGGTGGGCCAGAAAGTCTCGTGTTTGTGCATACCATGAGGAGGTGTCCCCTGCTAATGCCATATCACGTGATGCTTGGAAAGCACGATAAGCAATGCGCTCTGTATCCATGCTCGGAAGTCTGTGTAGTAGGCATACTGTCTCGAACAATGCCTCAACTAGCATCGGTGGTGCAGCGAGCTCTGCTCTAATGGTATCACGTGGTACTGAAGGCTTACTGCGGATAAGTCTGGCAAGCATGAGGATCTGTGGCCTCTCTAATGCTGTCCATACTGATGTAGCTAATCCCGGCCCCCATATGGCTTCCCGATACATGAACACTGGCGTAACCAAATGTCAAAGAGCCACCCCTTTGTGCGGGGCTCCTAAAAATATGCCCGGTGGCACTGTCTCTCCATCAAAGCTAGTGCTGCGTACCCACGTGTGATGCTGTCCCGAGCTGCCTGAGACATAGAGAAGACCCTTGATGCTGCTGTAAATGTCACTCCCAAGTAAACATATGATCCGACCACCTCGATCGGTCCACCTGTTGCTTTTGAACAAGCTATGTCTGCGACATGTGCAGATGTATGAAAGATCATGACCTTGGTTTTACCAAGGTTCACAGATAACCCTCTCTGTCTGCAAAAGTCATCTAGGCCATGTAGATGATGCTGTAGACCTTCTGGAGACTCTGAAACCAATACGATATCATCAGTGTATAAAACAATATGGATAGTGGATCCCCGTACCTCAATGCCATCTCCCCCCTGCTGCTGTATGAAGTCCACTATCTCATCAATGTAGAGACCAAAGAGGGTGGGTGAAAGAGGGCATCCTTGCTTCACCCCGATAGTGCTAGCAAGTGGATCAGATAAGCCCCCTGGGCATCTGACTCTACCAGATACTCTCTCGTATAAGGCATAGATCCCCCATATCATCTCCTCCGGAGTTCCGATATCAAGTAATTGTCTCAAGAGTCGGTCCCTGGGAACAGTGTCAAATGCTTTGCGGAAGTCCACAAAGCAACAATATAATCTCCTCTTCCTCACCCTTGCCTGGTCGATCAGGCATCGCAAAGTGAAGATGTGGTCAATAGTAGAGTAATCTCGTCTGAAACCTTCCTGTCTTGGAGCCCTGATACCCTTCCTCGCAGCGAGAGTACTCAACTCTATCTCTAGTACTGCCCCATATGACTTGGCCAATATAGGGCCAATCATGATCGTCCAATATGTAGCTCGATCCATAGTATCACCTGACTTATGAATCGGCACTATGGTGTGCTCAGTCCATGAGTCCGGGAACCCTTCAACCAATGCACGGTTGAAGAGGTGGGCGATGAGCGGTGCGAGAGTCGTGCCTCCATAGATGAGGTGCTCTGCCTGTAAACCGAAATGGTCATGGGCCCTTCCATGCTGTAGCCGGGCAATAGCGCGTCCCACCATAGTGGGTGTGAAGAAGTCAGAGGTAGTAGGACGTGAGCTCTGCGGTCTGGGAATGGGGGGTTGGTCTGGGATCTCGTATAGACCCCGTGCATAGCTATGCCAACTGCTCGGCTCTTGGATAGGTGTTTGCTGTCTCCTCTCTCTCAAATGTTGCCATGCCACTCCACTGTCTCGACTCATGAGCGAATGGTAAATATCCCAATACTGTCTCTCCTCCCAATCTCGCCGTTTGCGGCGAGTAAGGCTCTGCATGCGACGCTGTGCTTATGTGTGCGTAATGTCTCCCCTATGCTCTAAAAGCCGTAGGTGCTTCCGTAGCTCACGGCAATCTGCATCATACCAGCGGTTCTGGGGCATGGATCCTGTGCGTGAAGGGTGCATATGTGTGCGGTGTGGGAAGCTGTGTAGAGCTGAGTCTTGTAGGATAGTGGTGATCTGTGATGTAAGTGTGTCCAAAGGTGAGAGTGGATCGAGGGAGAGTAGGCGGGTGTGTAAATGGTGTGCATAAACGTGTGAGCTCGTGTGTGAAGTGTATCGTGGTATGTGTCTCAGTGGGTGAGGGAGGGTCTAATGGAATCGGAGATGAGAGTGTGAGTGTGATAAATGTATGGTTAGCACCAAGTGGACGTCGTCCAATATTAAGTGAGGGGATGAGTGAAGCGCCAGAGGTGGTACCCAAAATGTAGTCGACTGTGCTCTCACCTCCCTCGTGAGGGAAGCAAGTAAATCCGCCCGAACCTGGCCAACGATTCATCCCGTTATATATAACGAGATGGTGTCGGCTGCCTAGCTCGAGTAGATGTCTGCCATAGTCGGTCGTGTCCTGACCCATATCTGCCGATACCCTGCTGGTGCTCATCTCATCCGAGTCTCTGGCCCTCATGAGATGTGGGTGATCCATGTCATATACCTCGCACTTATGTGAC
Organism: Ceratopteris richardii; assembly: GCA_020310875.1. NCBI lineage: Eukaryota > Viridiplantae > Streptophyta > Polypodiopsida > Polypodiales > Pteridaceae > Ceratopteris > Ceratopteris richardii. The sequence goes on from CM035420.1 coordinate 182,168,991, forward strand.
TGAGTGCGGCCATTGAAGTCCCCCATAAGGAAGACTTCACCTAGTGTGCTGAAATGTAGTATCTCCTTTGAAAGCGTTGTGTATGGTGAGTCTCTGTGTCTTGTCGGTTCCCCAAGATCTTGTCCTGTGTATCCAGACCCGCCTGGTGGGAAGTAGCATATAGCAATGTAAATCCAAGCCCCCTGTGCTATCTCCATGCGAACCCACATGTATCGTGCCCCCTCATCTCTACCTATAATATGGATCCGGTTCTGTATCTCTTGTCGAAATATGATGGCCACTCCTCCGGATCCTCGCGCTGTACTCTGTCTCGTCGTGGTTCTGAATGCAGATTTCCAATGAAAACCTGCAATGCGTGGTAGACCTCTATCTGGGCTCTCGTGTGTCTCTATGATGCACGCAAAGTCATGTGATGCCAGGATCTCCTCTAGTCTATTTGGTCGCGTCCAGAGTGCCCCGTTGCAGTTCCACACCACTCCTCTGAGTGGTGTCTCCTGGTGTAGTGATGTCTCATAGGCCGCCTGGCCCTATTTGATAGGGCGTCCATCTATGAAGACCTTAGCATCCCGGTAAAAGGCCTTTCTCCCCTCTCGGCGTGCCTGGAGTATCTGTGGCATGCAAGCGCGTCGGTGTGCCACCTGCATCCTCGTGAGGTCCTCGTCCATGTAGAAGGCGCCGCCTGGTAGTCCACGTAGTACTGATCGACGTCTAAAGAACGCGGTCTGTGCCTCCTCAGAGCTCATCTTAAGGATGAGTGCTTGCAAACGCGATGTATCCCTCCCAACCCTCCATGCGCCTGTAAATGGCATGCTCTCGTATCCAAGTCGACTGCACGTGGAGAGAGAGAGAGAGAGAGAGAGAGAGAGAGAGAGAGAGAGAGAGAGAGAGAGAGAGAGAGAGAGAGAGAGAGAGAGAGAGAGAGAGAGAGAGAGAGAGAGAGAGAGAGAGAGAGAGAGAGAGAGAGAGAGAGAGAGAGAGAGAGAGAGAGAGAGAGAGAGAGAGAGAGAGAGAGAGAGAGAGAGAGAGAGAGAGAGAGAGAGAGAGAGTCATATTAACGTCTTCTGGAGGCCAAACTTGGCCTATGAGACAAAACCATGTACAAGTGTAGTAACCCTGTATAGAAATGGTGTGAAGAAGCCAAAGGTGGTAGGACGTGAGCTCTGCGGCCTGGGAATGGGGGGCTGGTCTGGGATCTCGTATAAGCTCTGTGCATAGCTATGCCAAGTGCTCGGGTCTCGGATGGGTGTCTGCTGTCTCCTCTCTCTCAAATGTCGCCACGCCACTACACTGTCTCGACTCATGAGAAAATGGTAAATATCCCAGTATTGTCTCTCCTCCCAATCTCGCCGTTTGCGGCGAGTAAGGCTCTGCATGCGACGCTGTGCCTGTGTGTGTGCGGGGAAGGGGGGGGGAGAGAGAGAGAGAGAGAGAGAGAGAGAGAGAGAGAGAGAGAGAGAGAGAGAGAGAGAGAGAGAGAGAGAGAGAGAGAGAGAGAGAGAGAGAGAGAGAGAGAGAGAGAGAGAGAGAGAGAGAGAGAGAGAGAGAGAGAGAGAGAGAGAGAGAGAGAGAGAGAGAGAGAGAGAGAGGGGAAGGGGGAGGGGGAGGGGGGGGGGGAGGGATAGATAGATAGATAGATAGATAGATAGATAGATAGACAGAGAGAGAGAGAGAGAGAGAGACAGATAGATAGATAGATAGATAGATAGATAGATAGATAGATAGATAGATAGATAGATAGATAGATAGATAGATAGACAGATAGACAGACAGATAGATAGATAGATAGATAGATAGATAGATCGATAGATAGATCGATAGATAGATAGATAGACAGATAGATAAACAGATAGATAGATAGGTAGATAGATGGATAGATAGATCTATAGATAAATAGATAGATAGAGAGATAGAGAGGGAGAGGGAGAGGGAGAGGGAGAGTCATATTAACGTCGACCAAAAGGCCAAACATGGCCTATGAGACAAAACCATGTACAAGTGTGTTCATCTTTGTGTATCGATGAAAAGAAAAGTACTCACTACAGAAGAGAACTATGTCGGCTGAAAACAGCAAGATGATGGTGTTCCTACCAATGATGGAGTAGTGGTGTGTGGAGGGGGAGCGTAGCTCTGACTCTGCAGATAATGGCCACCTACTACATGGGGACATATGTGGGAGTGGATATGTATACCCTAACATGGGTGGAGGAGGGTGGAGTATATGGTACATCGGCGGTGGACTCATCATCTCCTGCAAGAGGGCTACCCAAGTCGCGGAAAGAACTGAGTAATAGTCTGCTCGGTACCCGCCTGTGTCTGACGTGTGCGCTGTAACATCTGCTCTCGTCTCTCATATGCTGCCGTGATGTAGGGGCCCACAATTTCGTGCACAATCACTTCATGTGCACAATTTCGTGCATGTAGTGTGACCAGCTGAACACCATGGAAGGATGGATGTATATTCAATCGTGACCGTCCTCTCTATTCTGACCCTGAGAAATTCTGTGTGTATTCAGGTTAATGAGCTAAACATCACGGAGGGATGGATGGATGGATATTCAGTTATGGCTTTGCTCTCTAATCTGCCCTGTGAGATTCTGTGGACTAACACTCCGGCACAGAGAGGACCTTTCTTTCGTTTTTTATTCCCCAGTTCTGAGTTCTTATTTTCTCAGTAAAATCTTATCTGCAGTATGGGTGGTCAATTCTGATAATTATGTGCATAGTGTTTCCCTTGTATTTCATTCTATTTTAGTCTGAAGCTATCACCAATGTCCAGGAAGTAGTTTCTCTAGACTGTGGGCTTTGTTTATGAACTGTCCCTTGTTCTGCTCATGAGGAATTTGCTCGTCTAATTCTTTGCAAGGGGCCAGATAAGCAATCAGCAAAGTCTGAAATATAGTTCTAATTTACTGCTTGTTTTAATGGGGTGTTTGCTGGTGGCACGTTTGCCTCATGTTACTACTTAGGGAAGACAAAGTCCTTTCTTCTAGCAATGGAACAAAAAGAAATAAAGGTGGATGCTGGCTTTTTTTAACTGGCTTTTGATTTGTTATAATTGTGTGGAGTTCTCCCTTCAATAATGAGAGAAATATTGGCTGCTAAGGTTTATTCACTGAGAGCAGAGTTTTCCTTTCTTGCTTAACATGGGAATTGTGTTATTGGCTGTTTGGAAGTTTTATTTTATATAATATTTATATATAAAATACAGAAAATACCTAGGGAACAAGATAAATGAGCGATATTCAAATGGATCTGCTGTCTGTTCTTATTCTTTACAAATATGATATTGTTCATGGTTCTTGTACTATCTGTGCCATGGTGGAATTCGAATCTCATCAAATGGTAATATTTCTATTTATGTTATATGCTTCATGAAGGGTTGTATAACATATTAATACGGTGTGGTACATCATGTGTAAGACAGCTTCCAAGTATTAGTATCTTATCCAAACATGTTGCACTTTTGCAAGGATATAGTTCTGCTTACAGTAGCATTATATGATGGCTTTGCTTTTAAGTAGGAGCTGAAGTATAGAACAATCCGTTTCTTAGAATCCCCCGTAGCCAGTGTATTAATTCAACACTCCACTGCAAAGAGTTTCAAATTGTTGAAATTCACTTCATCTATATCTTGCAATCTCTTTTATAGCCAGTAAGTTCTTTCAGCCCTCCACTGTAATAGTGTCAGAAGTTCATTTTAGCACATAAAAACGTTCAAAAATTCTAAAATGCAATGATTCTAATTGGATTTTTTTATCATATGGATACATATATACCATTCTTAAAGCTCCTTATGGTCAATCTAAGGGATCGCCAGTTTGTATGCCCTATGCAAGTATGCTATACAAGTTTCAAGCACTAGTCTGCCTCTTTCCCTCTCTCCATCTATTGTTTCTTAGCATGAGTTCAGGGTATGTTTTCTTGGGTCTGTGAATTTGTATATGTTTTTCTTAAGGCAGTATTGGTGCAAAGTGTTCAGGCCGAAGTGTTTAATGAAATCAACGCATGGATTTCAATCTCATGTGCTTAGATAATTTTTTGTTTTATTTAAAATTTTCCAGTATTTATAGTGGCATAGAGTCTATTGGCAGCTTGCCTCTTGGGATATAGATCCAACTTCCAAGTATTTTCCATAGTTGGAACTTCACCTATGGATCTTCCTTGATCTTCAGGATTCTGTTGCTTTGACTAAGGTTAATATTCTCTCTGCTATCATGAAAGCAGAAACTTCTAACGTTGAAATTTGAGAATGACCTCGGGAAATCGGGAACGTCCTGTCTTTATTCAATATGAGCACATGCCGAAGTATGTGTAGCATGTGGCTTGAACAAAAAAGAGAAAGCTAAATATGGTAGACCTTACCTAATTGTTTACATGGTTTATTTTTCTCAAGGTTCAACCATAAGACCAATAATGAGGATGTGCATGTTATGGATGAACCGAATCTGTGCATTATTGATGAAAGTGTATCCACTTCGGATAGACATCCTGTTGAGGAGGAAAGCAACTACCTTGGATGCAGTTTCATTGACAATTTGACAAATGCACAGCATCACAGTTGCTCAACCATAAAGGAGCGGAATGACCAATGCAGGAATGAAGTTCTCGAAATCGTTCTTGTTAGAGATGTCCCAATGGGATCTGAGGTAATGTTGAATACCTTTATATCTCTCCTCTAGGGAAGTAGAATTCAATTGAAACTGATGGAGACAACGAGGGTGAGGATGGTAGGAGGGACTTTGGGAGCATACTTATTTGAGAGAATGGAACAAGCAAACCAGTTTCTCAGGTTTTTCTTTTAAGTTGGGAAGAAAAGGGAACAATAGCTCTCTTTCTCTCACTCATACACATGCAACACACACACACACACACACACACACACACACACACACACACACACACACACACACACACACACACACACACACACACACACACACACACACACACATGTATGTGTGATACACCCGCATGAGTTTCATTTTATTAGATTTCTGTACAAGTTGAAAGAAAAAGAAATAATAACTCTCATTTACACAACCATACACACATTTACACATACATACATACACATGTGATACAGCTACATGAGTTCTATTTTTGGCTTTTTGTTCACTCTCTTCTCCCCTTTTGTTCCCCTCATTTCACATTAGAGCTTTTGCATCTATATACACTACATTGAAATCTCTTAAGATGTCCACTTCTTGTTTTTTTGTGATCTTTTTATACATGGTAAGACTTAGTTTGTATTCATTGCATTTCCTTCTATAGAACATATACTTTGTAGTAGATGAATTATTAGAGGATCCAAGTCTCTCTTGAAGTGTTTGTTTCGATCAAATGCCTCATTGCATGTGATTCTCTTCATGCAGTTTTGCTTTTCATGTTAATCCTAGGTGGCTGTGTAGCTGTTAGAGCTTGGGGACATCATATTTTTAGGAAGGTTGTGCATGACTCAAAATCTTTGACCCATGGTATAAAAGCCCTCTTTTTAGAGGGATTTCAGCTTGATCCCGAAGTTCATCAGGCCGTAGATGGGTAATGTTTCTTGATACTAAGGAATATGTTGAGATGGACCCACCTTGGATGTTTTAAAATTCTTTCTTAAAATTTTTTCTTGACAATCTCTATGCATGTAGTCTTTATCTCTTCCATGTCGTTTATTTACATGTTGAAGCTCTTCTTTAATATCCTCAATCATGTAGAATTCTCTCCTTCTTTATGGATGCACAAATGTTTAATCTCCCATGTAGTTTGTTAAATCTCTTTGTTGAGACAATGGTTTCTTTTGCAAGAGTTTTATTTGTACTCCTATCTTCTCTCATCGAGTCCTCACATTAGGAACTCTAACTCAAGTGATTGATCAACTTATGCATTCTTTTTATGTGTGTGTGTGTGTGTGTGTGTGTGTATATATACACAAACATAGACACACACACACACACACACACACACACACACACATATATATATATATATATGTATATATATATATGTATATGTATATATATGTATATGTATATGTATATGTATATGTATATGTATATATATATATATATATATATATATATATATATATATATATATATATATATATATATATATATATGTATATATATATATATATATATATATATGTATATATATATGTATATGTATATGTATATGTATATATATATCTATATATATATATATATATATATATATATATATATATATATATATATATATATATATATATACATATACATATACATATACATATATATACATATATATACATATACATATATATATATATACATATATATATATATATATATATATATATATATATATATATATATATATATATATATATATATATATATATACATATACATATACATATACATATACATATACATATATATATACATATATATATATATACATATATATATATATATATATATATATATATATATATATATATATATATATATATATATATATATATATATATATATATATATATATATATATATATATATATATATATAATGGTTTCTCGTTTCTTACGGTTTCCAAATTTCTGGAAACTTGGAAACTCCGTTTCCAGCCGGGCTGAACCGAATGTTTCCAGCCGTGCTGGTAACTATGCTTGTGCCAAGTGGTATAGATATTAGTCATTGAACAATTATACAACTTTTAATGGAATTCTAACATGTGTCCAACTTTCTTTTCACATAAAAGTATTTTTTCGCACTTAAATCTTGAAATGAGGATTTATGGTCCATTATTTTTTTATCATATGCCAAAAATGGGATCATTTTTGACCATTTACAATGCTTAATTTTATCCTTCGTATTAACTTGTAGGTAGGGCCCCTAGTTGAAGTTGATTTAGGCACCTCTATAATTTTTACGTATAATGCAAAGTATGCACTAGCACACAAGGATGTTTGCTATGAAGAGCTCCCTCCAAACACGTCACAAAGCAAACTTACACATCCCCCACTCTTCTCAGCCAAGTACTACTTGGGAAAATAGAGGGACAGATATAGGATACTATGTAATTATATGGGATATAGACTCAGACATACTCCTTAGATTATCAAGGTTGGCCAGTCTTTTTCAAGTTAAGATAATATGCTCTCATCTACACTTATTGTCACACACACACACACACACATAGAAGATGATGTTATAATTCTACCACATGTTGATCCTCTATAAGTTCATGCATGTAGAAGACAAAACCTTTCCTTGTTCACATAAGTCTTCCTTCATGACTAGTAAGATGTGGATGCAAAATCCTATATATGGTTGAGTGACTAACTTCAAGGAGCACTAGAAGGTTGACTAGTGGTTGAACATCACTTCTTAAGTACACATTCGCAAAACAATGTTTTCTAAGATGTTTTTGAGTGAAATAAAGGTTTCTGCGAATTGATAGATATAAAATATGTCCATACTTTTGTTATTGCTATAATACCTGCAATTTTCCTTGTTCTTCTTCAATATCACCCCTTCTGGAGTGTAACTCTCAAAAGAGGATTTCGCTCCTTCATAGATTGATTACTTGATGACCACCGCTCCTTCTTACATGTGGCCAAATTCTCTATGCACTCTTAATTGTCTTGCTTTGATATCAATTGTTGGTTTTTAGGCCCATAATAGATATAGAGACAAAGAGAAAATAGAGACATTATGAAGAGAAAACTACACATGAGATTGAATTGTCAGGTCACAGTGTGACAATGATCAAGTAGAAGTACTACTTCTACTGTTTTTGTAGTATTATAAATTATTGCAAAAATGGCAAATGCGGATGGAATGAGTCAGCTTATGAGACTACTTTCAGGCTTAAAGATTCAGAATGATGAATTTCTTGATGGAAAAAGGCTATTGGAAGTACATCGAAGGAGACAATGAAAACCCTCCATAGAGCATATGAAGAGTGGAATCAAGGAGCATGGAAGGTAATGTATTGGCTGTTTGAAAGCATACAAGATAGCATGATTGGGCACATATAGAGTGCCAAAACTCCGAATGAGGCTTGGAATAGGTTGATCACATTGTATGAGATCAATACAAAGGCATGGAAATTGCAACTCAAGAATGAGGTGCGTACACTGGAAAAGGGCATGTCAGTAAGTGACTACACCATAAAAATCAAAAGCATATGTAAGTCACTTGCATTTATTGGCATCTATGTAGATGATGATGATAATTTTGAAGTGTCCTTCGTGGTTTAGGAGCTGCATATAAGTAGTTTAGAACTTCTATTCAGACTAAGGAGAATATTCCAAATTTTGTTGATCTTGTGTCCATGCTGATAACTAAAGAAAGAACCTTGGTGAAGACTCAAACTTCCAAGGAAAAGCTGGTTATGAGTTGGTATTCTACTATGGTAGAGGAAGAGGTAGAGGTGAAGGATTTGGAAGTGGAACCTTGAAATGAGTGTAGCCATGTTTGCTGACATAGAGATTCGACACAAGCGAATTGGACATGAAAATTTGAAGAGGCCGAAGTAGCATGTCAATTTGGTAAACAGTCAAGGGCATCAGTTCCACATGACAAGCATGTGAGTGAAAATGTGCTAGAGATAGTGCATAAAGATGTTTGGGATCCTACAAAGACCATATCTATGGGATCTTGCATGTCTTATGTCACTTTCATTGATGACCATACACGAAAAGTGTAGGTATACTTCATGAAGGAGAAGAGTGAGGCGTTTACTCACTTTCATAATTTCAAGGTTATGGTGGAAAAGGAGACAAAAAAGTATATTCAGACATTAAGATATGATGGAGGAGGTGAATACATATCAAATGAATTTAGTAGTTTTCTAAAAAGTCATGGAATCGGAGGTAGTTTTAACTTTTCATGCAAGTACACACCACAATAGAATGGTGTTGTTGAACACAAAAATAGACACATTGCAGAAATAGCAAGAGCCTTGATGTTTGAGAAAAATATGCCTCATTGCACATTGCTGAATACATCATGAATAAAACTTTGACTGCTGCAATACATGAAGTTAGAAGTTTACAGGTAAAAAGTCAAACTTATTGCATATGAAAGTATTTGATTGTATTGCATATGTACATGTTTGAGATGAGTTGAGGATGAACTTGATTCAGAAGTAGAAAAATATATCTTCATTGGGTGCTCCCTTGAACAAAAGTGATATAAATGCTACAACCCAATCACACACCAAGTGAAGGTAAGTAGAGATCTAGTGTTTGATGAAATGGAAAGATTTTATGTTGATGAAAAGGACTTAATGTTGATTCAAATGACAAAAGAAATGCTGAAATTCAAGTGCAGAATCTCAAGAATCTCAAGTTCTGATAGATGTGTCACCTAGCAATAGATTGAACTCAAACTCGTGAAGTGGAAGATTGCATGGAAATTTCAGTCCAACAAATTCATTGACTGCATCAAAGAAAGGTAAAGAAAAGATTTTTGCTCATAATAAAACATCTCTAGGTTTTGAAGACATTGATGGAGAATCAAGCCCTCTATGAAGACTCGAAGAGTAAGAAAGGCATATGTCGATGATAGAACTAGAAGAAGTGGTCTAGGACCAAGAAGATCTCGAAGGATGCAGAATTTAGTGGAATGATTAACATATGATAGTTACGTGGCTCTTCATTGGGCCTACATGACCAAGGTAATACAAGATGCTCAACCTTTTTGTTTTGAAGATGGAATTGGAAATGTAGATTGGGAGAAAGCTATGGATGAAGAGATGGCTGTACTTTATGGAAATGAAATATGGAAGTTGGTTTTGTTACCTCAAGGAAAAAGACTGATAGGTTGCAAGTGGGTTTACAAGGTAAAGCATAACGTTGATGGTAGCATAAGCAGGTATAAAGCACAATTGGTAGCAAAAGGATATGCATAGATATATGACATTGATTATGAAACTTTCAGCCCTGTTGCTAAAATGGTTGTTGTTAGAGCACTGGTGCATTGACTATAGAAAAAGGATGGATTTTGCATAATATGAATGTAAAGAATGCTTTCTTACATGGTGAGCTGCAGGAAGAACTATACATGGACCACCCACGAGGATATGAGGATTCAAAGCATCTAGAAGATATTTACATGTTGAAAAAGGCTTTGTATGGGCTTAAACAAGCCTCTCGTGCTTGGCATGCGAGGACTGCATATTATTATACTTCCACTGGATTTTCTATGTCGGATGCAGATCATTCATTATATGCGAGGAAGGTTGATGGTGGCATTATAATTGTGGCTATTTATGTTGATGACTTGATTGTAGGTGGTGATAATGAAGAAAACATTAAAGAGGTAAAGCAACTCCTTATGCAAGAATTTGACGTGAAAGATCTTAGTGTTTTTCACTACTTTTTGGGCATTGAGTTTATTTCCATACATAAATAAGTATATGGCTTTCCCAAAGGCAATATGTGTTGAGTATGTTGCAAATATGGTATGGTTGATTGTAATCTAATTTCTATGCCATTAGATCAAAATTTGAAGCTGGATACTACATGAAGTGAAGCATTGGAAAATGATACCATGTCCAAGAAAATTGTGGGGAGTTTGATACATCTCACATTTACAAGGCCTGATCTAAGCTACACTCTAGGACTTGAAAATCAATTTATGCAGATACTAGGGAACCATATTTGGATGCTTTGAGATGCTCTGTACATTATGTAAGTGCTACTTTGAATTATGCATTGTTATATGAAGCTAGTGTAGGATTGAAGGTCACTATTGCTCTGTCAAGTACAAAGGCTGAGTATAGAGGTGCTGCAATGGAAGCATGTTAGGCGTCATGGCTAGAGATATTACTTGCAGATTTCAGTGTGGAACTAGAGAAGCCTATCATCATTTATTGTGATAATCTTAGAAGCATACAGTTAGAACGAAATCTTGTTTTTCATGCTAGAACAAAGCATATCAAGGTACATTGTCACTTCATCAGGGAGAATGTATTAGCAGCATAGTTATCGGAAACGACGTTTCCGGGGTCCAGAAATGGTTCACCGTTTCCCTGAACCGTTTTCGAATGGAAATGTGTTTTCGGACCGTTTTTGTTTTATCTGACTTGGGGTCCATTTTGGCATCAGTATAATTGTAGGAATGATGGCATTGATTATTGATTTTGCCGGATTTAAGGTCTTCCATCAATATATTAAATGAATCATGACATTGATTATCAATTATTGATAGTCATGTAACATGTTCATGTTTCATTATGTCCTAATATTTGATTATTGATGTTTCTTGAATCATCATTCTTGTTTATCTATAATGTGCACAATATGATAACTTATTCAAGTTTGAAATTTGAACATCATACATACATACATACATACATACATACATACATACATACATACATACATTGCAAGCTTGTCATTCTAAATTCACATTGCAAGAACAATCAATTATCAAACTCAATCAATTTTATCATTTAACATTATTGTGCACACGTGATAATGCACACTTCATTCAACTGTCAACATTGTCACAACTCATGAGTCACTTCAAAGTTCAAAATTCATGATGAATCATCCTTGAGAAAATCCAAATACTAAACTACATTATAATTGCACAATCACTCATCATGATTCAAGAATCAATAATCATAATTCATTGAACCTTCAATTAGTTAATTAGGTTATGAGTCACGACTCACTAAGCACTTCAAACATGTTACTTGAAACTTTATTCATGAATCACGAATTACAATCCATATTGCACTCACGATCCATCAAGATTCAAAGTTTGACAAATACAATGAAAAGTCAGTGGGTCACAAATCATATATGTCAAAGAGTCAACTCAGAACTTTCATAAATGATAGCACTGAACAATCAAATTGTCAATAATACAATCAGCATCAAACAATCAATCATCAATCCTCAAGCCTCAAATTCTTTTAAGTCACTATCATCATCATCATCATCATGTGGTGCTCGACTAGTAGATGCCTTTGTCCAACTAGTAGATGGGCCTGACACACTAGATGCACTACAACTAGTACGAGTCAAACACACCCTCCTATCATGTTGTGACACGGTCAACACTTGGTAAAACATGTTATATAAATCAAGTTCCTCTGCTAGAATGGTAGGCATGTCATGGACCCTCCTCAATGTTAAGGTCATCGACATTGACCTACTGCACCCATAGTTGGTGATGAGGATTAGTCTAGTCTCCACTCACCTCTGATATCCATGATGTGATGCTTAAGATGATATGAGTCTTGACCTATGTCCTGACATGTGTCCTGACCTATGTCCTGACATGTGTCCTGACCTATGTCCTGACATGTGTCCTTGCCTATGTCCTGACATGTGTCCTGACCTATGTCCTGACATGTGTCCTGACATGTGTCTTGACCTGCTGTAGTTGATGAGGATTAGTCTGAACTCACCTATGATATCCATGATGATGTTTAATCTAATACGAGTCTCTAGATAAATATAAGAGCATGCTGGAAGCTCATCTCATTTGTTTCCGTTGGTACTCGTACATATAACAATGCTCGTACATGTATGGAGATTGGGACCTTAGACAATAGAGTCTAGACTAAAATGCATGTTAAGTTGCCTATAAGTTGTAGGCTATAAATCGTGATGTGATGTATCATGTACGTTGTAGCATATGGGCTAGAGCCATCATCCATCATCCATCATCCAATGATCTAACTATCCATGCTTAAATGGAGACGATGGACAACAATATATTGGATTAAAGTTATAGTCATTCTCATTCTTGTATTATACATACATCATGTTGAAGTAGCGATCTATATTTAACTATTTCATAATTTTTTGAAAAAAAAAAGTTCGTGTCAAAAAACATTATGAACGTTTTTCCTAACTCGTCATAAGTCGGATTCACGTCATAAGTCAAAAGTAAGAATCCCATCAATAACAATTATGACTGCACCTCCGTTGAATGGCCACCAAACTCCAATGAACGCAAGTTGCATTGGCAAAAGACAAGCTGCTCCAACTGCACTGTAGATGGTATTTTCCTCTTGTTTGTGTGGAAGAGGGCTCATGCACTCCAATCCCTTTCACAAGGATTGGCACTATAGTACTATGAAAGTATGTGAATGGTTAAGTGTATCTGCATAATGAAAAAGAAAAAAGAGAAGTTTTCAATAAATTAAAGAGTTCTTTAAAAAATAAAAACTCTAGACTAGTGAGTTATTAGTGAGTCATGGCTTACTAGCTCAGGTGTACCAAGTTCCAACACCGTAACTCTCTTGCCAAGTCGCAGTTCTACCAAAAAGTCCTTTCTTATTTTGGAATTGAGTGAGCTGAATCTTTAGCTTTCTATGTAGCTCCATATCAGAAGCTCCATAGAATTGATCTGCATAATCATTCCAAGCTTCCACAAGCTCCATATTCGATGATTGTTCTATAGATCTCCATAAAGGGTGTAGTAGATTGGCCATCCCATATATATGGCGATGCCAATCCCACCTCTTCCTCCATACTCTTTTTATTTCCTCTATCCTATGGATAGAACACAAATAAAGTTAGAAGTAAAAAAAAAAACACAACATTGAATGCACATGCCACGTACACATGTCAACAATCACATATTTCAGTAGTCATACATATGCCACATACACAATGCGGTCATGACACATACACACAGCGCAATGCACACATATGATGTGACATGTTATACACACATCATACATGTCACATACATATACATATTACATACGTACATATTAATAATTACACAAGACTAATGACTCACATGTGACATGTCACATGAATGGTCACGGGTCACTAGTGACTC
>CM035420.1:182187783-182190283 GCA_020310875.1 Ceratopteris richardii
GTAAATTCAATAAAAAAGGGGAATTTTCTAATTGTTAATGATAAGATATTTTGGGGGGTTCTTTCACTCTTTATTTAAGTTTTATTTTATCCTTTGTTCATACACTCATACACCGAACCTCATAAGGTAGAGGCATCCATCATGAGAATCTCATGGACATGTCCAGCCAAGACTTGAACTGAGGACTTCCTCCCACATCTTCAAGGAGTCAGCCACTAGGCTATTTGGGCTCGGACTATTTATTTATTTTATTTTTAATGTATTGACATTTTCTAATTTTCTAATTTTCTAATTTTTAATTTAATTTCCTTAATTTTTTTATTTGATGCTTATTATTATTATTATTATTATTATTATCTATTTATTTATCATTGCTATTTCGTCTTTTTTGTTATTTGCTTATTATTTTTGGTTTGTTCTTTGTGCAAGACTTTATCATGGTTGAGTTTGTCCTTCACTTATGGAAGTGATATAAACTAAGCTCGTTGAATTTGTTAGAGGTTTTTATTTAGAAAGGCTCTTTATTAAAGTCTGCACCTACTCTAGGGCACTGATGATGTGAATAGGGATGTCATAGCTAGTTGTCCAAACTATGCATGATAAAGTTTAATTGTGATACTTCTTGTTTTGGACATACATAGAAGTTGAAGATGCACAATGTGTCTGGTTTTTATTTTTGATTAAAATTTGCATTTTTATATATATTTGTGTAAACTTTATTATTATTATTTTATTATTTTTTAAATATATTTATATTTTTTAGACTTGATTTTTGATTATTATTTTTTAGTGTGGTTCATTTTGTATTGGTTTTCTTTTGTTTGTATTTTTCTTTTCATATATTGTTTTTTTTTGGTAGTATCTTGCTTTTGTTTATTGTTTTTTCTTGTGTGTATGTTTTTGTGTTCTCTATCTTGGGTTCGTAAGTTTGGATAACTTTGAACTTAAGTAGGTATGTATTAATGTAATGTGTTGTGTGAGATGGACTCATGAACACGTGTTTGAAATGATATTTCTCTTGGGTCATGCCACATGGGATAGTCTTACCAGAATGAATTGACCTTAGACCAAGTATTGGAACTTGGAAACAATGCTAGTTTGGTTCGGCCTTCCTTGAACTTTCACCTTGGTCTCTCCTTCGATCTTGTCATTTTAAAGTTGAGTCTTGAGTCTTCTCGACTCCTTGGAAGTTGGTACTTGGGTAGCTAGAAGATGGGCACTCTTCTAAGCTTTAAAAACTAGCCTCTCTCTCTCTCTCTCTCTCTCTCTCTCTCTCTCTCTCTTTCTCTATCTCTTTCAGTGCTTGTGGATTGCTCTTTGCAAGTTTGGAAGAATGCCACAATCGAAAACTTGTAAAATGAAAGGCCTCATATGGGTTGTTTTTGGTATGGGGAGGCCCTAAAGCATAAGGAACTTGTTGTGAACGTGTTCGCAATGTGCTGCCAACGATTCGAAACATGTTGCATTGCAACACTGCTAACTACTACCGTTACCACCACCTCTATGACTCCCACTCCCACTCCCACTCCCACTCCCACTCCCACTCCCACTCCCACTCCCGCTCCCGCTACCACTACCACTACAACCACCACTACCACCACCACCACCACCGCTACCACTACCACTACCACTACCACTACCACTACCACTACCACTACCACTACCACTACCACTACCACTACCACTACCACTACCATTAGTAGTGCCACTGCTATTGCCACCACCGCCACCACTACAATCACTAGCACAACCAACACTACTGCCACTACCCCCAAAAAGATGCTTCCATTATGACCCTACACCTATGTTGCTTCTGTATTCAAATCCTGTGATTGCCAGAAATTTCATCCAGTTTTTTTGTAACATATCCACACATTCGAAGAAGATAGCTCCTAACTCCTGGCAATTTTGTGCAGATTTTCAATACGTATGGGGAGCTAAGCAATGCCTCTCTGTTGCATAGGCATGGGTTCACAGAACCTGATAACCCTTTTGATATTGTAAACATTGACTATGTTTTGGTGATGCAGTACTGTACATCATTCTTCTCAAAATGCCATGTTCGAAATCGGATTCGATTTTGGCGGAAATATGGCTGTGCTCCTTTAACTTCACAAGCTTCTGAATATTTTGAGATCGAGGCATCTGGTAAACCACAGCCAGAGTTGTTGTTTTTGCTTTACATCATGCACCTGCCAGAGAAAGATGTTCTTGCAGCAGAAGTTGCTCTTCATGAACTGGACACAGCTGTTAAGGCTGATTGTGCAATGAATTGGGAGATGAAGGCGTGGAAAACATTTTTTGACTTTCCCGCCAATCATTTAAAGAGAGCCAGATGTAATAGATATACATGGTCTAAATCAGAGGGGGAGATCGACAGCTGCATTATGTTTTTCTTTACTAGTAATGTGTGTGAAAGCTTAATATGGTTGAGTGAGAAGCGTGATCAAGCATATGGCCAAGCCACATTGGAGGAGGACCTAAAGCTGCTCGAGGATGC
>CM035420.1:182192783-182262783 GCA_020310875.1 Ceratopteris richardii
GGGAAGGCCGACAAACCATCGAAAGAGATGTGTAACATCCTCAAAAGGAAACAAGCTAGGGAATCCATCCCCTTAATGGTCGATAACAATGGAACCGAATGTAGCACGAAAGTCGAGAATAGATCTACCATCGTCGAGCACTTTACCCATCTTCTCGGGGTCTCGGCTCCCCTTTCCCCACACAGGCGTGACTCCATGGCAACCATCTCAAGGGTTGCTCAATCTGAGGTTGCTCAATCTAGAATCCCACAGAACATGATTTCTGTGCTGGATGCTAACATTTCCGAGAATGAAATTATTGAGGTTATTGATGCTCTTCCCAATGGGAAAAGGCCGGGTCTTGATGGTCTCACCAATGAGTTTTTCAAGTCCTTCAAACATGCAGTGGCCACCCCACTGCGTCTGGTGTGGCAAGAGGCTCTCTCCTTTGGTGCCCTCCCTAAGTGTCTTAATAATGGTGTCATCAAGTTAATCCACAAAAGGGGAGATAAGAACAAAATTGAAAACTGGCGACCGATTACCATGCTCCAGACAGGATACAAGATAATTGCAAAAGTTATCGCCAACAGAATCTCTTGTCATTTTAAGTCATGGCTTTGTGAGGACCAGAAAGGTTTTATAAAAGGTAGATCTATACTTGAAGCAATTGTCGATATTTGGGAAGGCCTTGCGTTTGCTGAGGAGACTGCACAAGATCTGGTATTCATTAAGATTGACTTTGACAAAGCGTATGACAGATTGGGATGGGACTTTATTCTTCAAACGCTTCAACTAGAGTAAATATCAACGGTAAACTCTCTGAGCCCATTCGTTTAAAAAGATCAATTAGGCAAGGCTGCTCTCTGGCTCCATTACTTTTCGCTATCACCTCGAATGGGCTGAGTTGCCTATTAGAGCATCACATGGACGCTGGCAATCTCAAGGGTCTTTCCCTACCTCTAAATCACGACCAAATGATTGCGAGACTTTTTGCCGACGACATGAATGCCTTTGTGCATAACGATATTAACAACATTGGGGTGTTTTGATGGTGCCTCGACACCTTTTGTGCGGCATGAGGTTCGAAAATCAACCATGCTAAAACTGCTTTTAGAGCAATGAACGGACCTACACCCCAACTGTTGTTAGATCAGGGGTGTCAAATTATCCCTAGAGGTCAAGTCTTCCGTCTCCTTGGCATTCCGATGGGATCCGGCATCTCAATGGACCAACGATGGAACTGGGTGCTATCTAGGCTGGATAACAAACTAAATCATTGGAAAGGTATGCAAGTCAACTTGGCAGGGCGTGCTATGGTTGTTAACACATTTATGTTGTCTACAACTATTTACTTTATCTCGTGTTTGAGACCTAAGGAGAAAGAATTGGCCAAAGTGGAAAGAATTTGCAGAAACTTCCTTTGGACTGGGGACCCCAACAAGAGGGGGATTCCCAAAATCAAATGGGAAACTTGCATAAGCTTGAAAGACTCAGGGGGCTTGGGAATTTTGGATATCGTTGGATTGGCTGACAAGGTGGCGACAAAGTGGCTTATCAAGGTGTGGAGCAATAGTGAGTCCTCTTGGGCTAAATTGATCTTCAGAAACATGGAAGACCTTACCCTCGTTGGCCATCCTGGTTGGAAGGACATAGGGATTCTCACGCTTTTGTTCTCCCCCCACCTGGTGTCCCCTAAAGGCTCTAGCCTCGTGTGTTCTTTATGGAAGAGTTGGAACAAGGCCACATCACACTCTTAACAAGAGATGGTGCCTTTCACGGACCAAACTTCGATGGGAACTTAAATTCATGTCTATTTGGCACCTCCTAATTGAGATAAAAAAGTCTCTTCTCATGTGGCAGATCTTGCATAAAGGTATCTGGTCCCCCTCCCCCGATTAACTAGATTAAAAGCTAGCATCTATCTTTAACGTCGCACCGAAAACGCTTTTGAAGTTTAGCTTTCTATCGCAAGTAAAAGAAGGCATTTGGAAGTTGCCGACAGGCAAAAGGAGTGCAGTGCGGTTGGATTGTTGGAGCTGAGGATGAAAGTGCAGTTCATTTGGCAACTTTCAGTGAGCTTTTAATAGCTTTGGGCTGTGCGCATTGAGAGCTTCACGACGGCTTGAAGCAATGGAGACATCGTGATGGACTAAAGCAATGGGAACAACGCAATTATGGGGCGGCATTGATGGCTGAGGAGCGAGTTCTTTGGTGCTGTTAAACCTTAGGAAGGTAAAGAAAGAAATATCAATTGATGGGGAGTTTCTTGAGTTGCTAAAGGATCTCCTAAGAGTTTTCGAGATTCTCCTTCGCATCTTCGACTGGTTGCTCTCATCAATCGTTGTGTCCGGGTGCTCTCTTCCCCTCTCATTCTCTTTCGTTCTTGGGTTTGTTTTGATTTGTTTTTGCAATTGTTCTCCCTTTGGCGTAGTTGCTTTGTTGTGATGCTCATTTTTTTCTTTTCTCTTGGGGCTTGTGCATGTGGTTGTTTTGTTTCCCTACGGATCGATGGGGAAATAGAGGAATAATTATAGATGGTAAGAAGAGAAATGTCTAGGATAAAATCAAACTCCACCTACATCTAGTGGAGATTATTTCTCTTCATCAAACCTCCAATTTGGGGACAATTTGAGGAAAGCGAGACTTGATAGAAGCTACAATGCGTAGAACATAATCTATAAGTGGGGCCAACCCTCCCTCTCCCAACACACTCACCTTACCATCTCGAATCACTACTCAATTATTCTCATCTTCAAGCCATTTGCCAAAGTGAAGAAAGCGCTATGGTTTCATGCTAACTCGATGTCTTTCTCTTTCCTTTCCATCCAATATGAGATTATCGAGGCTTGGAAAACGGCCTTCGCCAACCTCTCATCGCCGACCAAAAGTTGGAGGATCGCTGTTATGAAGACTCATCATATCCTAGTCAGGACCCAGAACACTCTCCAAAATGTTCGTCGCATGCAAAGAAAAAAGCTCTATCAAAGACTGAGGCATCTTGAGGAGGAAGTGAACAAAGGAAACTTTCAATACCAAATGGGGCTACGGAAATTCAGAGATATGTTGAGATACGAAGAAGAAATTCAACGGAAAAATCTACAAGTATACTTTACAGAGTGGTTGGCTTGTAAAATTGACAAACCTACTAAAGAGGTGTGTGGCCTCTTAAAAAGGAAACAATCTAAGGATGCTATCCCCTTCTTGATGGACATCACTGGGGTCAAATGCAAGACAAAAGAAGAAAATAGCTCAATGATTATCAACCACTTTACCCAACTCTTGGGGGTTTCGACACTTCTTTCTCCCCACTCGTGTGATTGCATGGTGACCATCTCTTGAGTTAAATCAACAAGAATCCCACATAATATGAAGACTCTTCTTGAAACTCCCATTTCAAATACTCAAATTCTAGAAGTTATCGATTCCCTTCCTAATGGGAAAAGTTCGGACCCTGAGGGCCTCACCAATGAGTTTTTCGAGGCCTTAGAAAGGTGGTGGCCAATCCATTACACTTGGTGTGGCAAGAGGTGTTGTCTTTTGGCGCACTACCCAAATCTCTATTCAAAGGTTTCATTAAGCTTATTCACAAAAAGGAAACAAAAACAGGATTGAAAATTGGCACTTGATTACGATGCTATGAACATAGTACAAGATCTGTGCTAAAGTAATTGCCAACAGAATTTCTTGCCACTTACAAAGTTGGTTAAGTGTGGACCAAAAAGGCTTCATCAAGGGTAGATCTATCATGGAGGCAATTAGTGATATTTGGGAAGGTCTGGATTTTTGCTCAAGAGTTTGCTCAAGATGTTATCTTCCTTAAGATTGACTTCGACAAAGCTTATGATAGGCTTCAATGGGACTTCATTCTCCAATCTCTTAAAGACCTCGATTGGAGTTAGAAATTCACTAAGATGATTTCTACTCTGCTCGAAAATGCATTGCCGCAGATAAATATCAATGGCCAATTGTCGAAGGCCATCATATTAAAATGCTCTATGAGACAAGGATGCCCTTTGCCGCTCTACTGTTTTCCATTACTATGGAGGGACTCAGCTTCCTTGTGAAGCATCGTATGGACTTAGGCCATATTCAAGGTCTCTCCCTTCCTCTCAATCAAGGCAAGATGATCATGAGATTATTTGTAGAAGACATGAATGCCTTTGTGCATAAGGATATGACCAGCATTGATACCTTTTGGGGATGCCTAGACATATTTTGTGTGGCATTAGGATCCAAAATAAACCACTCTAAAACCGCTTTCAGAGCCATTATCGGACTTTCGACTCGATTTCTTGTTGACCAAGGTTGTCATATGATCCATAGTGGGACAATCTTATGCCTATTAGGTATTCCGATGGGATTTGTCATTTCAATGGACCAAGGATGGAATTGGGTCCTCTCTAAGCTCAATAACAAGTTGGGCTACTAGAAAGATATGCAGATCAACCTCGTGGGGCTCACCATGGTAATTAATACGTTCCTTATCTCATCGTTTATTTTCTTTCTCCTCTTGGAAATCGAAGGATCAAGAGATTATCAATTTGGAAAGAATCTACAAAACTTTGTCTCGATAGGTGAGCCCAACAGAAGACGTGTTCCCAAAATTAAATGGACTACTTGTATTAGCCAAAAGGATCATGGGGGTCTGGGCATTCTGGACATTGAAGGCATGGAAAATAAGTTGGCGGCTAAATGGCTAATCAAAGCTTGGTGTAGTGAGGCCTCTTGGGCCATGCTTATCTTCAAGAATAAGAGTGCTCTTATGCTTGTGGGTCTCCCAGGTTGGAAGTGTAGAGAGTACGCACGCTGAAGCAAAATGAAAAGTAAAGTACTCTCACAAAACAAAGAATGTGTGAGACACAAAATGAGTGGACCATGAAATGGGTAAACTCATGTGGATTAGAAATGAGCTTTCCAAGAGCATGGAGTAGGCTCCTTCTAACCAAATACAAATGCGGGAGAGGCCCTCCTTATATAGATTTGTGAGGGGCTCTCCAAAATACATCTCATGTGGGATAATTCCCCTGAAAGGAGAATGAATACAACTGGTAGAAGCAAATGGCAAGGTACCCAAATACAAAGGAAATACATGGAAATGTAATGGAACTGAAATGGAAATAGAGTGACTCCAAGATACAAAAGGGAGATGCACTCTCATAGTCTCAACACCCCCTCTGTAGCTCCATTTTGTAGTGTATGGAGGCTGCTAGGGTATGAGAGAAAGGTCCATCAAGAATGTATCAGCAGCAACAACACGAGCACCAGGAAGTCAACGTCTGGGAATCCATAGCCGCCAAGTGGTATCAACCATGCGGGATCGCCAGGTACTCCATAATATGTCCACCAGATGGATCAAGCAGATGCTCCAGAGGTACGCCACCAACGAGGTACAGGAACGGAACAAGATCTCACGGGATGAGATCACCTCCATGTGAGAAAGGTAGGATGACTTCATGTGGTACATAGGAACCTTCAAAGCTTTGACAATGTCCACCACAAGATGTGTATCGCCAAGAAGTAGGTCCTGCAAGAGTGAGACATAAAGCATGAAGCATAAAATCATAGTCACGTGGTAGTACATCTGTATGCTGTAAGTATCCATGGAGTGTACAAAGTCCCGCTGTGTATCGGTAGGACCATGGAAGCCCCCTCCGAACCGAGAAGCAGGTTCAGAATAGGATCCAACTGAGTGATGAATCCATATAGATGCCGGAGTATCATGTGGTAACTGAAAAGATGTTGGACTCCATGAATGGAAAGGGATATGCTCAGAATGCTGCAGTAGATGAGGTAAGTGGACTCTCAAAGATAGGAATGAAAAATGTCCAGTAACTGATCCTAGAGTAATGCCCAACTGAAGCTGAGGTGAAATATAAACCTTCGATGATATGATAGTTATATCCATCTGAGGTATAGGCTGAGATGATATCTCTGAGTCCTCCTGCTCCAAAACTGTATCATGATCGGGAAAGTCATGTACAAAGAGAGCATGCTCCACATAGTGTGACTGTTCAATACTGGAATGATCCCCCTCTGAATCTCAAATGGGAGGATCCAAAAGGGATGAATACTTAGAGTATTCATCAAAGATGCAGTCTTTGGTTACTATAACTGAGTGATGCTTTAGGTCGTAGAGCTTGTATGCCTTTTATCGTTCATTGTACCCAATGAAAATGTACTCCTTAGGCTGACCATTGTCATGGCCTTGGACATAGGCATCACTACCAAAGACTTGAAAATAGCTTACACTTGGCTTCTTTTGAAAGTAAGCCTCAAATGGTGTTTGGGTCTTCAAAACATCTGAAAAACCTCTATTGTGAATGTGTACTGCTTCACCCCAAAAATTTAGTGGAAGTTGCTTTTGTCTAAGCATAACTTTGGCCATTTGGATCACATTTCGACTCTTTTGTAATGCAATACCTGGTTGAGTATCTTGCTTGGCTTGATACTTGATTCCATGCTGCTTCAAGTACTTGGAGAAGTTTTGGTTGACAAAGCTACTATCTCCATCAAATCGGATGATCTTCAAAGAACTTGGAAAGTCTTCTTCAATTGTTTTTGTCCACTCCTTAAACTTGGAAATGGCATCTTCTTTATGCTTGAGTGAATAAATCCATATGTATCTGGTGAAGTCATCTACAATCAGGAAGAAGTAAATTGATCCACTTAGAGAAGGTGTACTCATAGGTCCACAAATATCAATATGGACTAATGCTAAGGGTTTATTTGCAGAAATGGATGCTTCTTTAGGCAAAGAGAAAGTTGTTTGCTTGTCACATGCTTTGCAATTCAATTCCATTTGTGCGATCCTGGGAAGACCTTCGACAAGATGATTGGAAGAGATCTTAACTAAGCAAGAGCTATGTCCAAATCTACAATGTCACAAGTTGAGACTTGAATCCTTGGCCATAAAACTTGAAAGCTTGTACATGCCCTTATCTTCATATCCTTGAGCTATCACTTCATTGGATTCGCGATCAATGACTTGAACTTTGTTGTGATCGAACTGAACCGTCATGTTGCACTTTGTGATGGCTTTGACTGAAAGAAGATTCTTACAGAGGCTTGGTACATAAAGAACATCTCTTAATGACTTTGTCTCGCCTTCAGAGTTGATGACTTGAACTTTTTCTCTTCCTTGGATTTCAATGCACTTGTTATCTCCAAGGTAAACTTGTCCTTGATGCTCTTCTAACTCATGGAAATCATCTTTGTTATGGCACATGTGGGATGAAGCACCACTATCAAAAATCCATTCTTTCTTGGGAGTGGTTGCCATAAGTGCTTTGTGTTCACTTGTGAAAAATAGGTCTTCACTTGTGCAGTGAGAATGATGTTCACTCTTGGAATTAGACTTAGACTTGTCCTGGTTCTTTTTCTTGAAGCAATATTTTTCAATGTGGCCAGGTTTGCCACAAAAATTACAAGTGAACTTCTTCGATGAATTATGTGATCCTTGCTTAGATCCATTGCTAGCATGATGACTGGAGGTTTTGCCTTTAGTGAATGGGCCTTTGGCCTTCATGGCAGACTCTTGGGAGGAAGTTGATTTGGCTCGCGAGTCGTGAAGGAGCAATAGTCGACGAACCTCTTCCCAAGTTAAGACTTGGCCACGATTATACAAAGTTGTGAAAAATGTCTCGTACGACTTTGGTAACTTGTTAAGAAGCCGAATGGCCATGTCTTCACTAGAAATCTGCCTACCACATAGTGCTAATTTATGCTGGTAGTCCTCAAATTGGGCTATGACCTTGGTAATTGTGTCGTGTGGCCTAACGGTCAAATTATGAAACTCGGCCTCTAATGCATATATTTTCAAAGGGGTCTTGTCTTCATACAAAGCAGCTAATGTATCCCAAGCATCCTTGGACATCTTGCAAGCAGTAATATGTCCTTTCGTCAGTTCGTCGCATGCAAGTAACAGGTGACCTAAAGCTCTTTTGTCCTTGACATTCCACACATGCCAATTGTCTAAGTTGGTATTTCTATCGGGTTCGGGGTCTGACCTGTCTACTACCTCATGCAGGAGATTTGTGTAGAGGTATGCGCGCATGACATCTTTCCATAGATTGTAATTTTGTCCATTGAGGCGTTCATCCTTAGGCATAAAAATAGGGGTGAAGGATGGTAAAAAGTTGGCCATAGATGAGGTGCTAGAGTAACTTTTTGACATTACGAAGGTGAAGTAAACTTGAACTCAGGGAGTGTGTGCTTTTCAAGAATAAGTGTTAAGTGTTTAGAAACACTTTCAAAGACCCTTGTGTGGGAAGAAAGTACGTGAAAATAATCGCAAAAGATGTGGAAAAACGTGGCACCACACGAGAAATCCTTGGGGAGGGGGGGCTTAGATTAGCCCGTAACATATGAAAGTAGCCTTAGAAGAGGCTTGGAAACTTCAAAAATTATGTGGGTGGGCTTAGATTAGCCTCCAACCCACAAATGCACACACCCAAGACTCGTTCTTATATATTTTAAGGTTACAAAATATAAGGCACTTGGTGCCAAAGTGTGCCCAGAAGTGAGTTGCGATACTTACAAAAAGTATTCTTGTAAAGTGGATACCCTTGAAGTACGGGTTGATATGCCAAAGCAAGAGTAGAAAAATATCGTTGAGTGCCACTATGGGTCTCAAGAATTTGGACACAAATATAATCAAAGATTATAAGTAAAACCTTTGGATAAGACAATATAAACCCTTTATATAAGTAGGCCGTCTGTTATTTTGATAAAGAAGGAGTGAGAAATAAAGTATGTGAAGAAATTCAAACGCTCCTTAAAAGTCTGGTGCGCCATCTAATTGAAATAGGATTTTACGTTCAGTGCTAGTAGATAAACGAACTAGTGGTGAATTACTGGTCAAGAATTGCGAGCTGCTAAAGATGGCACAGAATGCGATGTTTACAGACCACTACCTATCCGTCAGTATGAATTTATCTGCCCAGTTCATTTGGCAGACACCTGGCCGTCAGCACAACTCTCTTTACAGCTTTTCCAGCACCCAGCTCAATCTGCGGATTTTTGCACTACCACACTATCTTGATAAGAGTTCTGGCCTCGCGAATCGCGATGCCTTCTGAGTCCTGACTCCAGAAAGATATCGATTGGCTGCCCTGCTTTTGAATCCAATCATGCAGAAACGTGGAGTTGTGGCCTTCAATTCCAAGGACTATGTGGCTTTTGAGCAGAGCCACCTCAGGAGCGAAGCGGCATACCGAGACCCTCTCCTCTCACTTTCTCGAAAGAATCATCACGTATTTCTGCTGGAGAAGACTTAGCTGCAGCCTGCCAGCATCCTCAAAAGAGATTTCCCACGGTCATGGTGTAGATAAGCAGAGGAAGTTTTCTGCGAGAAGTCTCTCTCTCTCTCTCTCTCTCTCTCTCTTTGAAAGCCGATTCGCGAGCGTCTGGATGGCACAACAGTTTGAGAGATAGAGCTCTATGCACGTTTTTCTGTTGTGTATGGTGGGATGTAGAGTAGGGAGGAGAAGAAGTGGTGGCGCTTTCTACACTGATGAGTAATGTCCCCTTGTGGTTGTCTCTTGTTCTGTCGTTGTGTCGAAGAGTTCATTAGAGACGCATTTCTACAGTTTTCTTCTCCATAGACTATGTGCCTCAGAGGCAGAGTAACACACAGATCTACTGTTGGTGCTCGAGTTCCCTACTCCCTCTTAGACACACGATAACATGGACAGCCTACTGATCAGATGGTTCAAGCTGAGCCTTGTGTAGGAGAGAGCACTAAGATTGCAGAGTTGTTGCCTCTCTCTTTCTCTCTCTCTCTCTCTCTCAGAAGCTGCTGCGATCGTCTGTCAATGAATGCAGATTACTGCAGATCTTTTCTCTCTCTCGCTCTGTGACTAACCGAAATAGGTGATGCAGAGAATGCTCCGCTCATTGTGCAGCCTAAGGGGCAAACACCTTCAGCTTTTTGATTGAGCGCCTTCTGCACGGCAAACTCCCTTCTCTGTGCTTATAGTAATGAGGAATATTATGGTCTCTGTATAATGCGATATTGCAGATTCACCATACGAAGTATAGAAGTCCCTTTGCGTTGCTTTTCTGATGGCATAATTTGGAAAGCACGCTGGAGTAAATGCAATGTGGTATCAAATGCAATGTGATACCAATGATACACACTCTACCTCTTCAAAAGTGATGTTGTTGTAACATAGCGTTTATAAATATTTCAAAAATCTGAGATGCACAACAACTTGCTCATCAAAGTGCCATGTTGCATAACAAAACAAAATTGAATGTAGAGTTGCAAAGTGAATAAAAGTAGTCTCCACACTAAGGTTACGATAAATGAACCACAAAAATGAGCATAACATATGATCAAATGCAAGGGTGGGAGGGAGGGAAAGCGGGGGTAAAAGGTTCAAAACGATAAAGAAAATGGGTGGAGGGTGGACAAATGGGCAGAGTGATTCCCAAAAATTGATGGTAAAAGGTTTCTCTCACTAAGGAGAAAGCACACCATCAACATAAAGCACCACCACCACCAAAATGACCGCCAAACACAACGCCAAGACCTTCAACTAACGCTCTGATACCATGTAGAGAGTACGCACGCGGAAGCAAAATGAAAAGTAAAGTACTCTCACAAAACAAAGAATGTGTGAGACACAAAATGAGTAGACCATGAAATGGGTAAACTCATGTGGATTAGAAATGAGCTTGCCAAGAGCATGGAGTAGGATCCTCAAGCTTCTAACCAAATACAAATGGGGGAGAGGCCCTCCTTATATGGATTTGTGAGGGGCTCTCCAAAATACATCTCATGTGGGATAATTCCCCTGAAAGGAGAATGAATACAACTGGTAGAAGCAAATGGCAAGGTACCCAAATACAAAGGAAATACATGGAAATGTAATGGAACTGAAATGGAAATAGAGTGACTCCAAGATACAAAAGGGAGATGCACTCTCATAGTCTCAACAGGAAGGACCTGGCGTACTCACCCTTTTGTTCTCCCCACTTTCAGTGTCTCCTAAAGGCTTGAATCTGGTGTGCTCTCTGTGGAAGAGTTGGAACAAGGTTAAACAATTTGTCAAAATCAGTGAAGATTGGAAATGGGCACTATGTATCAGACATAATGATTCGATCTGGTTCCCTATGAAGGGCATCAGAAGCGTGGAGTCTTAGAACCTCCAAAAAGCTAAGGAGGTCTGGAACAAGGGATCCTGATATTGGAAACACCTCTAGAACCAAGAAACTAGCCAATGGATTAGATTTGAGGATATCGATCCCAAAATAAGAGTGAACTACAAAGAATGGATCTTTTGTAGAGCAGATGCATCGCTTGGGAATGCTAAAAAACCTGCCTTCTCATCGGGCAAGACCCTCTGCACCATGAGGGTCTTAAATGACACAACAGTAATAGCCTGAACAAAATTCCTAGAATCAAGGAGAACTTGGACTATCATATCATGCTTAATAAGAAGTGATGTCTTATTTGGATGGGCTTGCAGTGGGATCTGAAGTTAATGTCTCTTTGGCACCCCCTCATTGAGATTAAAAAGTCGATGCTTATGTGGCAAATCCTCCACCAGGGAATCTAGACCAATACAAAGGCTAGCAAAATTTATGGGGCTCTGCCATGGTGCATGTGGTGCCATCAAGGCAAAGAGGATTTGGCACACATTTTGTTCTTATGCCACAAATCTATCCCGATCTGGTGGATCCTTGAAAAAATCTTGCTGCTACACGAACAAATCAATTGGAAGCAAGCATTACTGGGTGAGGCGATTGGCTGATCTTCATCATTACGGAATGCTATAAGAGGTGACACCCTTCGAAAGATTTGGAGAGAGGTGTGCTTGCAATTTTGGAAATCCTCCTAAAGAATGGTCTATTGAGAAATCTCTTTTCCTCCTTGGCAAAAGAATTTCCCATTGTAAGAAGCCCCCACCTTTTAGGCATCATAGAGTGTTTCTCCTCAAGGACAATAGGATTAAATCAAAGTGGGCCCTGCACGAGGGGGACGAGAGGGTTATCAACCTCGCTTGTAAAACCCTTTAGCTTTGTATGTTCTTCCCTTGCTTTGTGGGATTAGGGGGGTCCCATGGGTGCTAGACTCGTTCACCTATACAATTGTTTTCTTATTTTTTTAATTAAAGTATGGGAGAGTAGGTTATTATCGAACTTCCTTAAAAAAAAAGAATGTATTGCTTTTTGTGTTGGTCTCCCTAAGTTGGAAACTTTTGAATGGAAAATAATATTGGAGGTTCGGTAAATGTTCAACATAGGGGGATGGACATTATGCAATCTCTCTCGCTCTCTCTATTGTGTACATGAAAACTCTTCCTTTATATCGATGGAGAACAAGATTACAAGAAATAAGGGGAAGAGCTAAGAAGAGATAGATAGATAGATAGATAGATAGATAGATAGATAGATGGGTAGGTAGATAGATAGCTAAATGGATGGATGGATGGAGGGAGGGAGGGAGGGAGGGAGGGAGGAAGGGAGAGGGAGGGAGGGAGGGAGGGAGGGAGGAAGCGAGAGAGAGAGAGAGAGAGAGAGAGAGAGAGAGAGAGAGAGAGAGAGAGAGAGAGAGAGAGAGAGAGAGAGAGAGAGAGAGAGAGAGAGAGAGAGAGAGAGAGAGAGAGAGAGAGAGAGAGAGAGAGAGAGAGAGAGAGAGAGAGAGAGAGAGAGAGAGAGAGAGAGAGAGAGAGAGAGAGAGAGAGAGAGAGAGAGAGAGAGAGAGAGAGAGAGAGAGAGAGAGAGAGAGAGAGAGAGAGAGAGAGAGAGAGAGAGAGAGAGAGAGGAGAGAGAGAGAGAGAGAGAGAGAGAGAGAGAGAGAGAGAGAGAGAGAGAGAGAGAGAGAGAGAGAGAGAGAGAGAGAGAGAGAGAGAGAGAGAGAGAGAGAGAGAGAGAGAGAGAGAGAGAGAGAGAGAGAGAGAGAGAGAGAGAGAGAGAGAGAGAGAGAGAGAGAGAGAGAGAGAGAGAGAGATGCATGCACATACATATATAGATATGTACATTCATGCATGCATTGTTAGTATATGATCAATGTCTACCCCTCATGATTGTATGCACATTTTGTAAGGCCCCCTTTATGAGGAGAAGCCAAGCGTGCATTACCCAATTGATGGGAATCCCAACTTGAATGTTGGATGAAGGTCATATTGGACCATGTAAGATATTATAAGGAAAGGGAGTTACCAGGGTCCCCAATTGTGGGGTCCGGGGCAGCGGTGAGCAGCCCCGGCTGGGGGGTCCAAGGGGGCCAGCGGGCCCCCTGACTGGGGGGTCCCAGGGGGCCAGCGGGCCCCCTGGTGGGGGTCCGGGGGCAGCGCCCCCGGCGCGACGGTAAAGGGAATATTCCATGGAATATTCCCTGTCGGAGGCAGAAATCATTTATATTTGTTAGGTCGGTTCAACCAGTCTAAGCCGTGTATGGCAATTACGCGGGCGGTGGCTGCCCACGCTCTACCGCCCATGTATAGCCGTCCATGGCAGGCCACCCATGATCCTATATATACATGACTTCTGCACTACCTAAGATACCGAGTTGAGCCAGCATACCTCTACCTTGTATCTCCCTATCTAGAGTTGTCTAGATCACCATTTAAGCTCTACCTTGAGAGCGCACGGGTGGACAACGCCATCATCTTTGTACTTGCTGCTAGTAGAAAATTGTTGAGATTCTCCTATATCTGTTATCTTCTCTGCTATTGCTCCTGTGTTATATTGCGTAACTATTGTCTTACATGCATATATACATACATATGGTAATCAAGCACTCTCTTTGTCATGCATACACATCTCCCTCGAAATTCTTGTTTCTTTCACTCCCTAACCTCTGTTAAGCCCAAGGGTCCTTAAATTGCTACAAGTACTTAAAAATACATTCATACATAAAAGTACGAATTTTAAGCTCAATTGAAAAACATATTCCTCTAATTGATAGCGTTCTTATTTGTTTCATGTGACCCATTTTTTCATTAAAAATGCATCCCCCATACTTGAAATAATGAATAAACTGATGGGGGAAGTATCTCAACCCCTATGCAACATACGAAGTGCAAATGACCTCCATAGGTATCCTTCTTTGACCTTTGCACACCAAAAATGATATTTCTCAGAGCATATGCAGAAAAATCTAGTTAGCTTTTGTAAACTTATAGTAGACACCGAGAGCTTTCCAACAAAACAAATTTCACTCCAAATGGATGCTTACACAAAGACAAACAATGTCTACAATGTGAGCTAGTTGAATGCTCACAATTGCTAGTCAAACAGAGATCTCACTCTAGCAAGCTTTTCTCAGAGAGTATATAGAGAATGAATCTCAAAATTGTGTCAACTTTAATAGCTACCCAATGGCACCAAAATCATAGCAAATGGATAAATAGAGAAGGAGAACCAGCCCTTACAACAGAGAGCAAAATATTTCCAACATAGCCTACACACACAGAGAGAGATATCAATCACCCAACTTCCCTAAAATGAATGTTGCTCCCACAGAACTCAGAGAATGCTTAAGAGAATTGGTGAGCATAAAATAGACTCTAATAGCTATCCAATGAGAGAAGAATTACATCAAACGGATACAATATGAGGGAGAACCAATGCTAACAACTCAGGAGTAGAGAGTTGCAACATTGCCGGCGCACACACATAGATATGCCTACTAGAAGAAAACAACAAGCAAGCAAGGGACTTGCTTATCACAACTCCAACACTTAGTGCTCACTTTACATGAGCTAAAACTCCAAGAAGATGGCCCAAAAGAAGTTGGGATACATGCTCCTTTTATAGTGAGAAGTGTGCCCCTAAAATCTAGGAACTACCTTTCCAAATCAGCCTCTTAACTTGGAGGACTTAGTTGAGATGACTTAAGGAGTGGTTGACTGACTTTTCTTGATGGAATCTTGTCGCTTTTGGCTTCCTTTGATTGCTCCACATGTCCATAAATGATTTCCTATGAATTTGTAGCTTAAAGCTTGACTTTTAACACTCCTCCTCAAGCTTCAATTCTTCGTCCTCATCCAAGCTCCTTCATGTTGATGCATTGCTTGAATTTTGAAATCTTTATTCCATCCAAATACTTTGTGAACATGTCTGCAACGTGGTCCTTGGTACCAATATGATGTACTGAAACTTCCTTGGATATCACCTTTTCCCTTATGAAGTGATAGTGCACTTCAATATGCTTTGTTCTAGCATGATAGATAGGATTCGATGCTAGATGAATGCTACTCATATTATCACAAAAAAGTGGATATGTGAAAACCTGCAAATTAATCTCCATAAATAACTTCTTAATGCACATTAGCTCACATGTGACTTGATCCAAAGCTCTATACTCAGCCTCGATGGAAGATAATGCCATTGGGGGTTGCTTCTTTGAAATCCATGAGATGATCTTGCTACCTAACATGACTTGGTAACCACTTCTACTCCTATCTTCCTTCAAACCGGCCCAATAGACATCGGAATAATCTTTGACCTTCATATCATCATCAAATGAGTAGAACATTCCTTCATTTATAGTGGCCTTGAGATATCATAACATTCTTCTTGCAGCTTGCAAGTGTGTAGTCCTTGGCGGACAATGCATAAATTGTGATAACACTCCAACTCCATTGCTATGACCTTGTACCCTTGCTTAGGGTTCTCCATAAAGCATCCACCTTTGTTTAACCTTACTTGATAGCCTCTTTCAACCATTTGTCCTATGGACACCAAGTTCTTTGTGATGGTAGGTACATGCAAGACATCCTTGAGACATCTTCCTTCCTCCTTGTCATCCAAAGCTACATCTCCAACATGGGAGATCTCATGGGCTGTATCATCACTTGTTTCTACATGTCCTTTACCTTTGGGAGCATGTAGATTAATAAACCAAGAAGCGTTGATATGGTTGCTACATCCACTATCAATATACCAAGTGTTATCTACTTTGCTTGAATTCCCATTCATGTGCATCATCAAGAGATTGTCATTTTCTGAACTTGTAGAAGCATAATTACCTTGGCCTTTGTATAAAGAACCTTGATTATAGCTCCCTTGGTTTCCTCCTTGGTAGCAATCTCTAGCATAGTGACGAAACTTGCCATGTATGTAACATCCTTCTCCATCTTGATTCCTGTTTTGTTGATGCTGTCTTCCTCTTCCTCTTGTTCTTCCTCAACCTCTTTGTGATGAGGTGCCTTGGTCATGTCCTTGATTGCTTGAGTGGGCTTGCCTTCCTCCAAAGCTTCCTTTGCACCTTCCTTGTCCTCGTCTTCCTTTGCCCCTTTGATAACCTACATAGAAAGCTTGTGCATCCTTGCTTTTAGTTGAACTTCCACCTATGTTCATCTCGTCAATGACCATGAGAGCAACCAATTGCTCAAAATTGGGAAGATTATCCCTTACATATGCTGAAGTGGTAAAGGGTTTCCACTTCTCATCATCCTTCAAACCATTGAGAGTATAAGCCACAAGATCATCATTGTCTACGTGGCTTCCAATGGATCCCAATGCATCTGACAACTCCTTGACCTTAAGTATGTAGTCATTTATGCTAATCCGTGAGCTCTTCCTAAGGTTGTTGAGCTCATTCTTGAGTTGGATCTTCCTTGCTTTGGTGCTTGTTGAATAAAGTCTCAAGTGTCTCCCATACCTTCATGCTTGAATCCAAGTCTTGGATATGGCCGATCATGCTATTGCTAATGTGTTGGGAAAGTTGAAGTCTCCCATATCTAGTCTTTGGTACTTGATCTAGCCCTTGGCTAATGCTCCAATGTGTGTAAAATGCAAATGAGGCTTTGAGGTCACCTCAATCCAAAGCTTTCCTTACATGGACACCTTGTGCTCTTGAAAATTTGAGTAGAATAGCTCCCCCTTGATGTGAGCTACCTCCAAGAAGCTTTTGTTGATGCAAATCTTCAACCACCAACTCCAAGAGGTATTCTTTCTTGTATTTGATTCCTTCAAGATGCCAAAATGCTATGATACTATTAATGGGGACGTATTTGAACCCCTATGCAATGACGAAGCACGAATGACCTGCACAGGTATCCTTCTTTGACCTCTGCACACCAAAAATGCTCTTTCTCAGAGCATATGCAGAGAACTCTAGCAAGATTTTGTAAACCTGTAATAGACAACAAGAGCTTTCCAATAAAACAAATATCACTCCAAATGGATGCTTACACAAAGAGAAACAATGTCTACAACATGAACTAGTTGAATGCTCATAACTACTAGTTAAACAGAGACCTCACTCCAACAACTTTTTCTCACAGAGTACATAGAGAATCAATCTCAAAATTGGGTCAACTTTAGAGTGCTCTAATAAATACCCAATGACACAAAAAGCATAGAAAATGGATAAATAGAGAAGGAGAACCAACCCTTACAATAGAAACCACAATATTTCCAACAGAGCCTACACACAGAGAGATATCAATCACCCAACTTCACTAAAATGAATGTTGCTCCCAGAATACTTAGAAAAAATTAACCTTTTAAATCCCTCTCTATTGCTTGCATAAACATACATATATAAATACATGAACCACATCCACATTGTAAAAATCCTACATACTCACGAACTTATGTCTAATCTTTACCCCATAGCTTGTGTTTGTCTAAAAGTATATTCCTTTAAACTTACAAATTTCGAACGTCTTTTACTCCTTTACCATAGTTCTATCCGATCTTGATCACTTAACTACTATTCAAGGCAATGCGAATTAGCTTTTTTACTAGGAAAAACTTTCATAGTAGTAGTATACCATTATATTTTTTATATTGTCCAATGACTTTAACCTTTGTAGCACTCATATATGTATGTATGTATGTATGTATGTATGTATGTATGTATGTATGTATGTATGTATGTATGTATGTATGTATGTATGTATGTATGTATATATATATGTATGTGTGTGTGTAAGAGAGAGAAAAAGTGGTATGTATTTTTCTATATATAAGCTCATTTACATGAAGTCATTAATCACCCAGGTCTAGGTTCTTATGAATTCCGAAAATATGGTCAATGATAGAGGCTAGCTTCACACATATAGAATTAAAAGGATGACTAATGAGTCAAGTCTCTAAGTGTACCATTGAAGTTTAATTCTACTATATGAGTTTCTTACACACCAATTAGTTTTATAAGAAACCAACTTACTAGTTGGCAAAAAATTCTCCCACCTGATCCGTTTGATTAAAGCTTGTACAAGAACATAGTGCTTTATCTTCCATTGCTCATAATAAATTGCTTAAAACTCTTTAGATATAGGTATCGAGTATTTGAGAAGACTCTATATTTCTAAGGACTAATCTTGGAACATATGTAATTTTTGTTTTATAAATGAAAGTTTGGCAAAGCCTACTCTCCCAGACTTTAATTAATTGAACAAACAACTGTACAAGTGAATGGGCTTAGTACCCATGGGACCCCACGAATCCCACAAAGTAGGGGTTACAATGCTAGTGAGCTTTACAAAGAAGGTTGATGACCCTATCGATCCCCTTTATATGGGGTCCATTTTCTGTTGATCTTGTTGTTCTTCAGGAAAGATAGTTTATGATGTCTAAAAGGCAGAATTTCTTACAATTGGTAATTCTTTTGCCTTAAAAAAAAAGGGTTTTTTCTATTGACCATTCTTTAGGGGGCTTCCAAAATTGGCAGCACACCTCTCTTTTGAGATCTTCTAGAGGGTCTTGCCTCTAATTGCATTCCACAATGATGAGGAACACCTCATTGCTTCTCCTAGCAAAGCTTGTTTCCAATTGATTTGTCCTTGTAGCAACACGATTTTTCGAAGGGTACGCTAGACCGACTTCGACTTCAGGCACAAGAAAAGGAGGTGTTCCAAGTCCTCCGTGACACGAAGTCACCATTTGCACCACAGGGGGGCCTCACAAATTTTGCTAGCCTCTACATTGGTCCAAATTCCCTTGTGGAAAATTTTCCACATTAGCATTGATTTTTTAACCTTCATGAGGGGGTGCCAATTGGATTGGAACTCAAAGTCCCACCGCAAGCTCAACCAATCAAGGAACCACTTACTATTAAGTGTGGCATCGAGAGTCTTCTTGAATCTCGAAATTTGCCATTGTGCCATCTAAGACCCTCATGGCAAGGAGGGTCCTGACTAATGAGGAGATGGGTGTTCGAGTGATTCCAAGCAGTGAATCTACTCTGCAATAGGATCCATTCTTCATAGTTCACTCTCACATCTGGCTCGTTGTCCTCAAATCTAATCCACTAGATTGTATCTTGGTTCCAAAGGTGTTTCCATATACATTGTTTTGTTTGGGTCAATTATTGGGGAATTAATGTCATCCTGAATAGTCCCTTTGGGTCCATTATTGGTGAATTAATGTCCTCCTAAATAGTCCCTTTCCTATGTTTTTGCATTTCCCCATGTCTTGTGTTTCAATCATAATAAGTTTGGTTGCCAAAGAACCTATATATTGCCATTGTGGAGGCTAAGCAGTGCCAGTCAAAACACAAAGATTTCAACATAAGGGATTAGCTACTTATTTTGTGTTGAGTGAGTCGCATTTGATTACAACTCAATGTCCAAATCAATCTTGTGAATGCTCTTGAACCTGTCTAAGTTTAATAAAAATCTTATCATCTAATCAATGATAGAACGTACATTGTATAGTTTCGCTCCCTTAGCTCAAAGCTTGACAATATCCATTGTTTAATACACATACTTTTTACAATGAACAATGGAACTATTTCAGATGTGCTATTGATCAACAATCCTCTTATTAAGCCTTAGCACTGTTATGTTCTCCAAGAAATTTTTGAACAAGTTTTTGTTTCTCAATACTTATGTGATCTATTTATCACTCCATTTTTAGGAGCAAAGAAATCTAAAATATGGAAGCATAATACTTGATGTTTACTAAAAGAAGAAACAACCTAAACTTGTGGACAATGTGGTAACGAAAGGTATTAATAGTATCAGTACTAAGTTAATACTCTTTGATGAGTAAAGTACTTATTGCAATATATCTACATGTTAGAGAACATAGATGTACCAACTATCAATAGTATATATTTTGGTTTTTCTTAAAATTTAGTAGGATTTTCTAGTTATTGAGCTACATCTTACAAGATTGTTTACTTAAATTATGATGGAGCTACCTGTTTTCATAGAAGAAATGATGAGTAATTTCTTATCTTGAGCCTTCTCCTTTGCCATATCCCCTCTTTGATTCTTGACAATGTAATAACATGAATGAAAAGTTGTAACTAAGTTAAATTACAAAAAGGGCATGCACTTTCAACTCAGTTGAGCAAATGTTTATAATTTATCACAAATTTATTGCAATGTGTGTACGTAGGTTTTGCATAGATATTTCGTTACTATGATGGAAAATCAAAGTCAACTTGAACACGTTCTAATCAAATTGTTTTTAGTGTCCTTACTTTTGAATACTCTTCCTTGACAAGATAGTCAAAGTTTTCTTAGCTTTTTTCCAATCCCTTGTCTTGATTTCTATGCCACATATGGACTTATTACAAAAAAGGATCGCATTAACTTGATGTGGGGAATTTGTAGAGTGCATGCATGGAAGCAAAATGAAGAGGAGTGTACTCACAGAAGAAAGGGTGTGAGAGACTCAAAGTGAGTAGATCAAGAAATGGGCAAACTCACATGGATTAAAAATGAGCTTGCCAAGAGCATGGAGTAGGCTCCTCAAGCTTCTAACCAAATACAAATTGGGGGAGAGGGCCTCCTTATATAGATTTGGGAGGGGCTCTACAAAGTACATCTCATGTGGGATAATTCCCCTCAAAGGAGAATGAATACAATGGTAGAAGCAAATGGCAAGGTACCCAAATACAAAAGAGATA
This sequence comes from Ceratopteris richardii, assembly GCA_020310875.1. Classification (NCBI taxonomy): domain Eukaryota; kingdom Viridiplantae; phylum Streptophyta; class Polypodiopsida; order Polypodiales; family Pteridaceae; genus Ceratopteris; species Ceratopteris richardii. The sequence continues at coordinate 182,213,584 of CM035420.1, forward strand.
CAATATAAAATGGAAATAAACTGGAAATGGAGTGCCTCTTGGATACAAAATGGAGATGCACTCATGTAGATACAAATGGAGATGATGGAGGAGAAATCATGTCATCAACACCCCCTCGATGGCTCCATTTTGGAGCAAATGAATGCTGTAGAGGTCCACGAAGCGCTGGAGCAGGACTTGAGGTAGAGCCTTCGTGAACATGTCCGTCAGGTTCTCTTGAGAGGTGCACTACTCCAGAGTAATCTTCTGAGAGATGAGATTCTCGTGGATGAAATGGTACTGGATTTGGATGTGCTTCATCCAAGCATGGAACATTGGATTCTTGGCGATGGCCAAGGTTGACTCGCTATCTGTGCGGATGCATGTCGGAGTAACCTGCAAATTACCAGTGACAGATAATAAACATTAAAGGAAGATGGCCTCACATGATACAAAGCTAGATGCTCAGTATTCAGCCCCGATGGATGATAGAGCAACTGTAGGCTGCTTCTTACTTGCCCAAGAGATAGGTCCTGAGCCAACCAAGAATATGTACCCTGAAGTAAACCGTCGAGAATCAGGATCACTAATCCAATCTGAGTCTAAATATCTGAGGAGTTCAATGCCCCCTCTGTACCAAAGACCATGATGTCAGGTGAGGATAAGGTATTGAAGTAGTCTCTGAGAAGCATCCAAATGAGTCTGGTGAGGCTGATGTGAAAACTGACTGAGTATACCAACTGCATATGCAATATCTAGTCTAGTATTAACAAGGTAGAGTAATGAGCCAACAAGCTATCGATAAGTATGCATATCCACAAGTGATGATGAATCCTCTAGTGTAAACTTGATGTTTGGATCAAGTGGTGTAGATACTGAGCAACACTAGTCCATGTTATATGTGGAAAGAAGATCAGAGCAGTACTTCTTTTGTGATAGGAATATGCCTTCTTTTGTTTGCCAAACTTCCATACCCAAGAAGTAGTGAAGTAGTCCAAGATCTATCATAGAGTACTCAAGGTGAAGCTGCGTGATGATGAATTGGATGCGTTCTTCATCTAAGCCTATCAAGATCAAGCTATCTACATAGAGGATGATGATGGCCACTAAGGACTCGTTCTGATAGATATATAAGTTTGCATGGGCACCACTTCTTTGAAATCCTTTATCTTTGAAGAACTTGTGAATCTTTCATACCAGGCCCTAGGATCTTGCTTAAGCCAGTAAAGTGCTTTGTGAAGCTTGTAGACATGATCTTCCTTTGCTTTGATCTTGAAATCTTCAGGTTGGTCAACATATACTTCTTCTTGAAGATCTCCATTGAGAAAAGCACTTTTGATGTCCAATTGGTAGATGGGCCGCTTGAAATGTGCACTTAGTGCTAGAATTATCCTTATGGTGGTAAACATTGCAATAGGGGCAAATATTTGTTCATAGTCAATGCCATGTTGTTGCTTATATCCTTTGGCTACAAGTCTTGCTTTGTACTTGTCTAATGTTCCATTTGATTTGTACTTAACTTTATAGAGCCACTTAACTCCTATGACTTGATGATTGTGGGCTTAGGGACAAGGGTCCAAGTCTTGTTCTTCTTGATTGCATCCATTTTCGCTTGCATAGATTCTTACCAGTCAAGTTGACCTTGAGATTCTTTGTAGTTGGAAGGCTCTAGAATTTGCTAGATCTGATGCATTAATGCATAATTTACATAATGATTTTGTTCTCGCTGCTGCTTTTCAATGAGCCTTTGCGATCTTCTAGTTTGATCTGAAGTACTTGCCTCTGACATGTGCTTTGAAAAGATTGTGTCCCCCTCTAAGTGTAGATGGGTGGATTGAGACTTGTATTTGGATCTTTAGTTGAGTATCTTGAAGCTTCATGAAAGATTACATCTTTTGAAATTGTGATGGAGTGGTTCTTAAGATCTTACAATCTATATGCTTTTGATTGTTCACTATAGCCGATGAATATATGCTTCTTAGACTTGGACTGTAACTTGTTGCGATCTTCGTTTGGTACATGGACAAATGCTTCACTTCCAAATACTCAAGAGTAATTGACATTAGGCTTTCATCCATAGTAAGCTTCAAAGGGTGTCTTGTTGTGAATGCACTCGTGAAGCCTCGATTGAGTATGTGGATGGTAGTGTGCACTAATTTGCCCAAAACTTGTAGGGTAATTCTTTGTTGTGAAGCATGGTTCTTTCCATTTCCATCACACTTCAGATCTTTCTCTCAACTACTCCATTCTGGGATGGAGTGCGAGGTTGAGTGACTTGTCTTTTCATGCCCTTTTGTTTTATGAAATTGTCAAAGTCGTGATTGATATATTCAACACCACCATCTGATTGAATAGTTTTGATTGACTTGGATGCTTCATTCTCAACTTGGTTGATCCATTCTCAAAACTTAGAGAAACATTTGCCTTTGACTTCAAAAAATATACCCAAATGTATCGTGAGTGGTCATGTACTAGAAGAAAGAAGTAGAGTGATCCACTAAGGGAAGGGGTATTCATAGGTCCACAAAGGTCCATGTGGACTAGGAAAAAAGGGGTCCTAGCTCTTGTGGAAGCCTCCTTGGGAATGGGAGCCCTATGTTGCTTGCCTTGGGTGCAAGCTTGGCAGACATCATTGATTTGCCCGATCTTGGGTAATCCTTTAACTATCTAAGAGGAGGAAATCCTTGGTAAATATGAAGTGTGGCCATACCTTTGATGCCATAGACTGGAAAGTGACTCCGTAGATCGAAAGCAAGAGAGTTTGTACAACCCTTTTCTTCTATGCCTTGTGCGATGATGTCTTTGGTTTTTGGGTCAATCACCTTAACTAAAGTGTTATCAAATAAAACTTATTTATTGTGATCAGTGTTGGCCTTGAATGATAGTAAATTCATGCACAAGTTAGGAAAAAATAAGATATTGGATAATGATTTTCATGCCCCTCAACCATTGGTGATTTGTACTTTGTCTTTCCCTTCGATGTGTAGGATCTTGTTGTTGCCCAGGTAAACTTTGCCAATATGGTCCTAAATCTCTTGAAAAGAATCTCGATCCTTACACATATGGGATGTAGCTCCACTGTCAAATATCCATTCTTGAGATGAACTTGAAGTTACTAGGGCATTGGCCTCTCTGGAAATAAACAGGTTTTCACTAGAACAGTGAGACATATGGTGAGATGTTTTTGATGGGTTCTTGGAACTAGAGGGCTTCAATGTATGCTTCTTCTTGTAGAAAATTTTCTCCAAGTTCCCTATTTTTTCGTATAAATTACAACTAAATTTCTTTGATGAAGTTTTAGAACCTTGCTTGGGCACGTTGCTAGTATTATGACTAGCATGTTTGCCCTTGTGGAAGGGTCCCTTAGCCTTCATTGCTATCTCTTGTGAGGAAGATGGCTTTGCTCGTGAGTCGTGGAGGAGCAAGAGTCGATGAACCTCTTCCGAAGTGAATTCTTGACCTCTGTTGTATAAAAGGTCACAAAAGTCTCATAAGACCAAGGAAACTTGTTGTGTAACCTAATGGCCATGTCTTCACTTGAGATCTTGTGTCCACAAAGTGACAACTTTCTTTGGTAATCTTCAAATTGGGCTATCACTTTTGTGATGGTATCTTGAAGTCGAATAGCAAGATTGTAAAATTTGGCCTCTAAGGCATAAATCTTGGAAGATGTTTCATCTTCATAGAGATATGTTATAGTATCCCAAGATTCTTTTGAAGTCTTACATGCAGTGATGTGACCCTTTTTCAATTCATCACATGCAAGGAGAAGTTGGCCTAGTGCTCTTTTATCTTTGACGTTCCATATATTCTGAGCTCCTAGATCGCTTTCCTTATCGGGCTCTCGTTATGTTCCTTCCACTACTTTGTAGAACAAGTTTGTATAGAGGTAGGCCCTAATGGTGTCCTTCCATACGTTGTAGTTTGTGCCATTGAGTCCTTTATCTTTTGGCATGAATATGGGCGTAAAGGAGGGTAAGTACAATTGACTTGAAGACATTGCATTTGAAATTGTTGATGTGTCGAAATGAAGTTACCACAATCGCAAAAAGTGGTTCATGAAATTGAGTTGGGTAGGGGTGGGGGGCTTAGATTAGCCCTACACTTACACCAAAAAAGAATGTTAGTCGGCCACCGAGTGAGACAAATGTAATGACTGCCGGATGTAACGGAGTTCCTTGAATTACGCGCAAAAGTTGGTACGCGCACTTTGTAAATCTATATAAAGCAATGTAAGGAGAATGCTCGAGAGAGACGTCTTTCTGGAATTGTCGGATTGTTCGCTTACTTTTTTGTCAGAGTACTGTTTACACTGTTGTGGAGTCTGAGTAATGTAAATGTTGAGTTCTGTATCGGATGCTCACATTGAAGTTCACCGTAACGAGTGATTGAATGACGGATTGTGTGTCTGAGTACTGTTATCGTGTTGTATTGCTGCGTATTCTTCAGTTGTTGAAGTACCCTGAGTCAGTTTGAGTAGTTATCTGGCTATGTGAATTGAATAGGTAATCTGTTGCCCTGTCGGAGTATGTTCTGTGTGTTTCCATCAGACTCATTGCATTCGGTGTAATAACTGTGACCCCGAATATGAGTACGAACTAGTATCTTCGGTAACGTGGATTTTTGAGATCACTGGCAAGTGTGGTGACGAATGAATCTGTCAGCTATAGTCTTCGCTTTGGTTGATTTACGGTATAATAGCAGAGCTGTAGAATGGACTACTGCTCTGTTCCAATAGCAGAATAGTCTGAAGAAGTTCGATACGCAGGCGTAAAGAAACCCAATATTGTATAGTTACCGCAAGTAACTAAGCTAAGACGTGCATTAGTGTTTTGATGTTGTGATTAAGAATTGGGAAAAGAGTACAGGGCCTCTGTCTAACAGACCCCTACCACTCCCAAGAACCCACTTGGCCTAATAACGCCTTTCGGTAATAGAAAGTTTAATACAGTTTACGGTGAATCACTATTTTACGTTTAATATTTGTTCGATAACGATTTCGGCTAGTTATTAACACAGCGTAACTGTGTAACATTTAACACTTGGCGCCGTCTGTGGGAAAGTGGCATCAAGATTGCTAGTCATCTATCAGAATTAGATTATCGTTCGATTGGCAGTAGCAATAGAACCAGATTGTTGCAGACTGTCTCGTTAGTAATACTACGCGATTAGTACAAAAGATGATACATGCCGGTTACTCAATCCGGTGAAACGTATCCCAAGAACCATCAGTCTGGAGTACTAAAACCAACTTTGGGGGGTGGAAGTATAACTAGGACTGACCCAGTTGTCAAGAAAGTTAAGAATGTTAAAACTGATTCTGGTGATATTCCAGTGGGACCTGTTACGCCTCTGGAACATTCCGATACTATTTCGGTACAGTCTGTCGAAGATATAGTAATTCCAGAACCTACCAAGACGCAGTGGGAATTTAGTTTAACAACCTTGGAAAAAGATTCAGACTCATCTACGATTAGAAACACTTTAATCAAAGAAATCGGCGAAGGCGAAAAAACGCCAAAATCGGGCATAATTTCGGTTCATTCCGGTGATATTTCGGTAAGAGAATCACAGTTTTTCGGTGACGATTTAGCATTTTCTACTGAATCCTCAGCCCAATCACCGTGCTCGAAAGCAAGTTCCCATACACTGGACATCAAGGAGGAAGGAAGGCTGTTCGAAACAGAGATTCGAAGCATATCAAGCAAGATAATCACACCGAAAAGTGCGCCATCCGACGATACAGATTCTGGTAGTTCAGATATTTAGGCCCGAGATACAGAAGGAAGGTATAATACACTCATGATGAACGGACAACAACAACAACAGTTATGTCCACCAAGGCCACCTCCAACGGGAGTGACATACACGAAGTTTGGTGGATTTCCAGGAGATGATCTAGATGCTCACGTACGCACCTTCGAGACAAGCTATGCAGTTCTCAATCATCCACCGGATCAGGCCTACAAAGCCATTGTCTTCCAATCTACACTTGTTAATGAAGCAGCTAGATGGCTTACAGAATATGTATTAATCATTTCGGCACCTACGAAGCAGTACGAGATGCTTTTCTGCAGCGATTCAGGCTAAAAAAGAATCTAGCCGAAATTTTTGATTATCTGCAGAATAACAGACAGAAACCAAATCAAACTATACAGGAGTATGCTACTCTCTTCAGAACACACTTAAGGCAGCTACCACCGGCCCATGCTAACTTACCAGATGACGTTATCACTCAGTGGTTCATTAATGGCTTGGTTCCACAACTTAAGCAGATCATGATCATAAGATGTGTCGGAGCCATGTCCCTCGATGCAGTCATTGCAGTGACTCTACAACTAGAACACAAAGTCGGTGGATTTACAGAAGATTTAGAATGGTTAAAAGCAAACAAGAATGTTGCAGAAGATATGACTAGACAGGTATACTGCAACATATGTAAAAATTCAAGACATACCAGTGCCAATTGCGCACTTAATCAAACATTCTGCGCTATCTGCAACATTGCCGGACACACCACCGAAAACTGTGCATACAACGCTAGAGTACAAGGAAGAACAACTGTCAATGCAATTATCTAGGAACAAGGACAACCAGCCAATCACTATGTGCCTCCACAAATGAGAAACAACCAGCAGCAAGGATATCGAAATTACCGAGGACAGAGGAATAACAATTATAATCCAAACTGCTGGCAAAACGGACCACCACCGGAAAATCCCAATTTACCACCACCACACTGCCATTTTTGTGGTGAATTTGAACATATTAGGAGATTTTGCAAGGATGCAGCTGAGTATGATCAAAGGAAGAAGGAACGTCAAAATCCAATGGCCAACATGGTAAAAATCACACCGGTGGAGATACAGGCTGCTGCAATCCAGACCCGTTCCGGTAAACAACTGCAACCGGCAGCAGAAATATTTGAACCAGGGATACATGAACAACACAGAATGTATAAAAAAGCTAGTCAATGGACCACAGCAGAACCACCAGTCTTTCCAGAGCCTATTCCGGTAGCCTAGCCCTCGTTAACAAAGGAAGGAACACAACAAAGGGAGTTAGCAGTAGAAACATCATTAGCAGCAGATACATTGCCCACCGTAGACACCTCCGCATCAGTAGAGGCATCAACTTCAACATGAGTAGAGCCTGTCAATCAATCTCAACAGGCTTGGGAAATCTTATCTAAGGCATCTATCACTCTGCCTCTGGGCCAACTACTGGCATTAGTACCTGGAATTCGCCAACAGTTCCAACAACAGTTCAGTCCGATACCTTCTTGTATTCCGGCGACAGCAGCAGTTCAACCGGAACCTGATTCTACGGTTGATCATTCAGTTCCCTTGATTACAGTATGGTATAAGAATCATAAGATTACGCAGGTATTAATTGATGGAGGCTCTGGTGTTAACATTGCGACTGCGGCATTATGCAAAAGATTAGGATGGACCGAAATCGAACCAGTTCAATTTTTTGTCAGAATGGCAGATCAATCAAGAGTCCATCCTGTAGGACTTGTGCGAAATGTACCCATCACTTTGCAAGGTACAACCTTTAAAATGACCTTTGTTATACTAGATTTTCTGGAATCCACTTTGGATTACAACCTTCTTTTTGGCCGACCTTGGCTGAAACATGCGAAGTTCATACAGGACTGGTCTGCACAAGAGCTTACGTTTAAAGATGCCAATCGTAGATATGTGGTAAAATTAGATGCTATACAACCTTGCGAGCTACACGGTAGACCGTATTTTGTTGAACCAGTCCATATGCTAGATGGATTGTCAGATGATGAAGAAGAAGAGTTTCTGAAGAGTAACGCTGACTTAATTTCCTTAGGGACTATTGATCTACAGCCCATTGTAGATAATTGGAATGCTTCAGTCTGTACAGTAATACCCGTCACAGAAGAGGCTAAGAAGGGAGACACTGTTTCGACACATGATGATGAATTGCAGCAACTTCTTAAACCAACAGACAACACATAGAAACATCAACAGTTCTATGTCCCCGAAGATCAGCTGATTACTTACAATTTAGGAGATGAAGATCATCCGCGTCCTGTGAAGATAAAGCAAAACTTACCGGAAACATGTCAAGCAGATTTAATCTAGCTACTCCAAGAATTCACTGATGTCTTTGCATGGGACTACAAAGACATGAAAGGATTGGACCCCCGTATCTACCAGCACAGGGTCATGCTGAAGCCAAAAGCAAGACCGATAAAGCAAACCAGCTACCGGATGAATCCCCACTATGCCTTCCAGGTAAAGGCAGAACTTTATAGGTTATTGAAAGTTGGATTCATCGTGCCAGTAGAGCATGCTGAATGGATCTCTCCGATTGTGATTGTGCCAAAGAAAAACAAGCAATTGAGAATTTGTGTAGATTACTGGAAATTAAATGCAGCAACCGTACCGGATCCCTTTCCAATTCCCTTTTTAGATACCATGCTTGATAGAGTAGCAGGTCACGAGATGTATTCATTTCTAGATGCATACAGTGGCTACAACCAAGTAAGAATGGCCGAAGACGATATACCGAAAACTGCATTTATTACCAATTGGGGTATCTTTGCTTGTACGGTAATGTGGTTTGGATTAAGAAACGCACCAAGCACATTTCAAAGATGTATGTAGGAGATATTTTCTCCTTATCTCACTTCATTTATGCAAGTATATCTCGACGATTTTTCAATTTTCGGTAAGATGATAGCACATCTGTTTCATTTACGGTGCCGCTTTCAGAAATGCAGAGAATATAGACTCTGTTTGAATCCAAACAAATCGGTGTTTGCGGTCTCATGTGGCAAGTTACTTGGCCACATTGTATCTGCACAAGGTATCCAAGTAGATCCAGATAAGATTTCGGCAGTATTAGAAGCTCCGGTGCCAGCTTCTCCAAAAGAAGTTATGCGCTTTATGGGCCAAGTACGGTGGCATGGAAGGCACTTACGGTGGCTTGCTCATCTGGCTATACCACTAAACAAGCTAATCAACAAAACACCTCGACAATTTGAATGGACCCAGGAATGCCAGATAGCCTTTGATCGTTTAAAGTATTTATTAACACAAGTTCCTATCTTACAACCGCCGGACTGGGATCACCCATTTCATATATTTGTTGATGCTTCAGATATAGCAATAGGAAGTATATTGATGCAACAAATTGATAAATGGTTCAGACCAGTGCATTATGCAAGTCGAAGATTAGCACCTGCTGAGAAAAATTACTCTGTAACAGAAAGAGAATGTCTAGGGCTAGTATATTCGATCAAGAAATTTAGACATTACTTGCTAGGCCGTAAATTCACATTTCATGTAGATCACGCTGCACTTGTCTATCTAGTTTGGCAGCAGCATCTAGGTGGTCGATTAGCGCGATGGGTCTTACTCTTGCAGGAATTTGATTACGAAGTCATTCACCGGCCAGGCAGTTCACACGCTTTAGCAGATTTTTTATCCCGCTTAGATTCCGGTGAAGCTCCGGTGGGCATAGATGACACGACACCCACGATTTATGTATCAGAACCAATTAATGAAGAATCTGCAGACCCACCTATCCCATTTTCATATTATGATCAGATCTTGACCTTTCTCACTGATGGTTGCCTTCCATCTCAGACTTCTAGAGTAGTATGCAAGAAAATTGCAGTTTTTAGCCGCCAATTTCGGTTAATTGCTGGAGAATTATATTATGTAGATCACACCGGAATCCTACTTCGATGTATTCCACCGCATGAAGTTAACTCAGTTATCACTTTGGCTCACTCGATTCCTTCCGGTGGCCACTTTGCTGCAGATCTAACTCACCAGAAAATTCTGCAGAGTGGTCTCTGGTGGCCAACCATGTACAGAGATATATTATAGTTTGTCAAACAATGTGATACTTGTCAAAGATCGGGTCAGCCTTTACAACGTCATTTTTTTCCTCTGCAACCCATCTTACCAATGGAACCTTTCCAGAAGTGGGGTCTAGATTTTATCGGTCCAATTACACCACCAGTAGTCTTCAGTAACAACCGTTACATACTGACCTGTACAGACTATGCAACCAGATGGGCTGAAGCCTGGGCTTTACGGTCTGCTACAGCCGTTACGGTAGCAAAGTGTCTGCTAACCGATGTCTCTCCACGTTTTGGCTTACCACTGGAAATTGTCTCAGATGAAGGCACTCATTTTGTAAACAATCTAATGAAGGCACTTACACATTCGTTCCAGGTCACACATAAATTTAGTTCTCCTTATTATCCTCGTGCTAATGGATTGGCCGAAAGTACAAACAAATCTTTGCTGAATATCCTTCAAAAATTGATAATGGAATCACTGGAAAGATGGGATCAACTGCTACCTGCAGTGTTATGGGCATATCGGACTACCTACAAGGTAACAACAGGATTGACACCTTTCAAATTAGCTTATGGCTTAGAAGCTATAGCACCAATGGAGATAGTCATACCAAGTTTACGCGTAGCAATCACTCAGAAACTTCTACCGGAAGACTCACTGTCAATTCGGTTGGACACACTCAGAGAGTTAGATGAGCACCGATGACTCAGTTTCTTAACTATGCACGAAGTTCAACTAAGACAGGCAAGGACGCACGATAGAAACCTGAAAACTCCAGTGTTTTCGGTAGGACAGCTTGTACTTTTTTATAATGCAAAGTCAAATAGATCCGCCGGCAAATTCAAATTACGGTGGTTCGGCCCTTACAAAATCTTAGAGCAAATCGGTCCAGCAACTTTTCGGTTGACTACGTTGACCGGAAATCCACTTCCAAAAGCAATCAACGGCTCGAAGCTGCGACCGTATCGAAGCGCTACTAGTCCGCATTAAATCATTCGACGGTGGACCGCATTTTTTAGCTTTTGTTTTTTACTTTTCATTCTGTTCTTTCTCTTCTTTTTTAATAGCCGTGTTTTGTCATAAGCCGCCCTCCTTACCAATTACTCAAGTATGCATGCCAAATTAAAAGCAATATCATTCCAGCACTGCACAATGATAACCATCACTTCCTACCCCCCCACCGTAATATCTGTACTTAAGCTCTTCGGTTGCGCCAAAAAACGCTATTGTGTTCTTGTGATTGTGATTGTGTGTTCTGTGTTCTGTGTATCCGTGTGCTGTGTCCTGTGTATTCGTGTTCGCGTGCGCAATGGAAGCGTTGGCGAACTACATAGCCTTCTGTGATGGTATCCCTATCGAGGTAGGAGAATACCTGCGTATCTGAGGGTTGGCCAACTTCGCTGAGCTGCCTTGGCACTCAGTGGAAGCCCATCCCTTCTTCGCACAAATTATCCAAGCCATCGCCCAATCTCCCATCACCGAACGACAATGGCTCTTCCCCTCCCTACCATCTAGAACCGTAATAACCTTCCAGGCCTTCGCTGAAGCCTTCCGCCTAACTCCACAAGGCCGCGAGAATGGCCCAAGTATCCCCGTAGCTCGCATGACCGAACTTTTCCCCCGCCATTCATCTAACGAATACGCCATTCTCTGCCGCCCCGAACCTGAAAGAACCGCATTGCAGTTCTTAGTTGCGATCCTTAATCTCCAGAAACGGACCTACGGTATCTCCCGCCCATTCTATTCCGCCATCGACCTTGCCGCACGAGAACCCGTTAATTTCGCCTCATTTTTCTTTCACCGAATCCATAAGGAGTGCGTCGCCATAGTGAAACAAGTCAACAAAGGAACCACCCCTCGATCCAGACTTCCCCACATCCTTTCTTTTCTCTTCCCAACCATACTCGCCGCTCAACCACCTCAACGAGGACCAGTTTTAAGGCACGAAGAGTCAGTTCAACTACTAGAAGATGAGGAAGAAGAAGATGAAGAAGAGCTCAATCAGTTGTTCCGCCGGAAACGCATCAAGATTAGCTCCTCAGAAAGTGAAGCACAAGGCTCAGTCGGAAAGGATAAAGATAATGATAAAGAAGACGAGAAGCAAGAAGAAGAGACGTTCCATGATACAGCCACCTCAATGCATAATGAATCATCGATTGAGCAACAAGAACAACAAGATCAAGCAGAGATGGAAATAATTTCGACCGAAAAAGAATCAGAGCAACAGGAAAATGAGCAGCAATCTAATCAAGATGCACTAGACAAGCTACTGAAGGCAGTGGAATCCACAGAAGCACATAATGCAGAAACGGAACAAACAAACAAGGTAACAACTACTGACTCTGCCCTCCCCAAAACCCCGCCTGCTAACCCCATCTCTCAACCGGAACCACCCCGCAGCCCCATCAAGCCTAGTCACCCCACCGGAACTTCTGAAGCCTCTACATCGTCCCTCAATTATTCACCACCTAATTCACAACAACTGCTCACCAAAACCTCGGCGCAACCTCGCCCTCCTCTGCCACCCCACCCCAATCCAGTTTTTTCGGAATTAGAAGCCATGGGTCACCTTTTAATTAATCTATCCCAACAACTGCCGCAACACCTGAAGCAAGCCACAGACAGTGCACGAGAAGAATTCCAAAGGAAATTGGAAATAATGGAGGCGGATATCACCCCTCTTCAGGAAGAATTACAAGCAGCAAGAGTGGAAAATCATGCACTACATGAGCAGATCAAGCAACTACAGGCTACACTCCAAGCACAGGAAGAACACTCAAACCAGAGAGATAAGGCACTGGCTGAAAAAGACGAACTACTGACAGCTGCCGACACCGAAATAATAAAGTTAAATCAAACAATCAAAGATACAGACGATACAAGAATAGCACTAGGAAACCTACTGGAAGAAACAAGACTCCAGTTATAGGATACAGTACAGAAATACCAAGAGAAGCAGAGAGAAGCAAAGCAGGCAGTAGAAGAGCTCCTCTTTGTTTTTTCAGGTGCACCTCTTTGAAGAGATTCTAGAGAACTTAAGATTCAGAGCTGTAGCAAAGATGAATAATGAAAGGATGAAAAAACAGAGAGAGTCATCTCTATATCTCTTCATCTCTCTCTCTCTCTCTCGTTGGTTGCATAAGAGGGATGGCAAAATCCGGTGCACTAATACAGAGATGAAAAGCTCTAGTGAATGCTTCACAATCTCATGTTTTGCCACATGAAAGACCTAGAGAAGTCTGTCTCGGTCTTTCTCTTAGAAGTGAAAGAGGAAGCCTATGGAGTGTCTCCTTTATTCTTTCTTTCCTACTTTGTGAGAGGGTGTATCTGTAGACTATTGTTGTGGTGAGTGTGCAGTATCAGAACTGGTAGTGATTCATCCAATTTTCCATAGATGATGACCTTGAGGATTGTCTACTACCTTTCTATAGGAATTATTGTGCATAGACAAATTCGGATCATGTACAACACATAAGGGGCACTGTATTGACTTCCATATCTTGTATGGAGTGGAAAAGGAAGCTTCGAACTAGGAGCACAATGAGAGAACTGGTGCAATCGGTCGATTCTGATTGATGGAGAGAGAACTGCTATCATTCAATGTTGAAAGATCTAGCGCCATGATTAGAGGGGAAATTAGAGATTCTATCTGTTAGAGAGAAGGTTTCACATTGCCTATGGTTTGCTTGATAGATTCTGTCATTGTATGGCCTTCTGCACTGTGGTGGTGAGTGGGTTATAACATTTGTACCCCTTTTGCTCAAGGGAGTATCCAATGAAGACACATTTTTCTGCTTTTGGATCAAGCTTCGTCCTCAACTCATCTCGGACATGTACATATGCAATACAGCAAAAAACTTTCAGATGTGATAAGTTTGGCTTTTTACCTGTAGATTTCTCTTTAGGTGTAACTTGATGTACAACAGCAGTCGGAGTTCTATTGATGATGTACACAACAGTATGCACAACTTCTACCCAATAATAATGAGGCGATTCTTCGCAACCATCAAGGCTCTTGCTATTTTCTGCAATATGTCTATTTTTGCGTTCAACGCCATTCTATTGTGGTGTGTACCTGCATGAAAACTGACGCCGAATTCCATAGAAAACTGTTGAACTCATTTGACATGTATTCACCTCCTCCATCAGATCTTAATGTCTGAATGTACTTCACTATCTGCTTTTCCACCATAGCTTTAAAATTCTGGAAGTGAGTGAACACCTCACTCTTCTCTTTCATGAAATATACCCATACTTTGCGTGTATGGTCATCAATGTTAGTAACATAAAACCTGCAACCGCCCATAGATGTGGTCTTTGTTGGACCCCAAACATCTGTATGTATAGTACATTCTCACTAACATGCTTGTCATGTGGAAATGATGCTCTTTACTGTTTACCGAATTGACATGCTGCACATACCTTTTGCATTTCTGCAACTTTGAAATTTGGTAGTCCATGGACAATCTCCTTTGACTGCATCAGTTTCAGCCTTTGCAAGTTTGCATGTCCAATCCGTTTGTGCCATATCTCTATATCTGCAATAACTCCTGCACCTTTTGCAAACATGGCTGCATTCATTTTAGGAATCTTCACATTTAAGATGAACATCCTACCCACTTTGTTTCCTTTGGCAACCAATCGTCCATCCTGCTTGTACTCTTCTACATATAATCCATCAGCATTGAACCTGACTTGTAATCCCTGGTCAACCATTTGTCCAACAGAAACCAGATTCTTTGTTATATTTGGAACATGCAACACATCAGCAAGATGTTTTACCTTCCCGTTCTCCATAGACAATGCTATGTTTCTTGTATGCTCAATAGGATGTGATGTATCATCACCTGTTTCAACATATCGAGGAACTGGCATTTTCTGCAAACTACTAAACCATTCTGCATGACTGATCATGTGATTGAAGCACCTGAATCAACATACCAGACATTATCATTCAATTTTGAAACACCAACAGACATCATATTCATCATGTGATGTTGAACTATAAACATCTTCTCAGAATCATCTACACTTGTGGATGCATAGTTGTTTTGCTGCCTTCTGTTATTTTGATTCTTCAACATGCAATCACGTTCAAAGTGTCCAGGTTTACCACAATTCCAACATCCTTTACTATCATTATTGAATCATTTCTTTGGAAATTTCTGCGACCTCTTTGGCTCCCCCTGCCTCAAAACTGTCCTCTTCCTCCTGCATGATTCTGTTGTTGACCTTGGTCTTGGTTACTGTTTCCTCTTCCACTTCCAAAACCTCTACCTCTGCCTCTTCCTCTGCCAGAGTAGAATACCTACTCAGAACTGGGCTTTCCTTGGGAGTTTGAATCCTCACCAAGATTATTCTCTTCAATAATCAGCATAGATACCAAATCAACAAAATTCGGAATATTTTCCTTGGTTTGTATGGAAGTTCTGAACTGCTTATATGCAACTCCTAAACCACGAAGGCACACTTCCACCTTATCATCATCATCTACATTCACGCCAATAGATGCAAGTGACTCACATATGCTTTTGATTCTTAGAGTGTAGTCACTTACCGACATGCTCTTCTTTTCCAATGTATGCAGCTCGTTCTTGAGTTGCAATTTTCGTGCCTTTGTATTAGTCTCATACAAAGTGACCAAACTGTTCCAATCCTCTTTTGGAGTCTTGGCATCCTGTATGTGTCCAATCATGCTATCCTGTATGCTAACAGATAGCCAATACATTACCTTTCGTGCTCCTTGATTCCATTCCTCATATGCTCTTAACTGTTCTGCAGTCCGATTCCTCTCTGGTAACTGCAGAGCATTTTCATTCTCTCCTTTGATGTACTTCGAGTAGCCTTTTCCCATCAAGAAATTCGTCATTTTGAATCTCCAAGCATGGAAGTTGTTCTTGTCTAGCTTATCGCTCATAAGCTGACTCTTTCCATCTGCGTTTGCCATTTCTGCAACAATTCACAACACCACAACACATTACAATCAGCACTTCTGCTTGAACACTGTCGCACTATGATGTGACAGTTCGATCTCAGAAAAACACAGTTTTCGTGTATCAATAGTACACGGAATCGCTTGAAATTATGGATCTAGAATATATGAGTGTCGCCGAACACAATGCAAGTTACATTTTCTGAAACTGACCTGGTTTTTTTGTGGGCCCCACCTTGCGGGCTCTTCTACCTTCACGCCGATTTTCGTAGCAAACGGAGGCCGTTTGTGAAATCGCTTTTTATCCACGCCTTGCCATGTAGTCTTCACCGTCGCCTTCTCCACGAGCTCTCTACAGCCACGCTGGCTCTGATACGATGTCTGTTGGAGATTCACTCACTAATTAGGCATAACGACATAAAGACAAAGAAAAGTAGAAACAAAGTGTTCAGAAAACCAAAGCCTTAGTGAAGGGACAAATTCACGACTATAATATACAGCGTAGAAACTTCCAAAATTAGAGTTTGTTGAAACCGGATCATATTGTATATAAGAGAGCTAAGATAGATAGATGAGGTGTGCGCATATGAAAGAGAAATAGAATAGCATAGAGTAGAAGACGCCAGAGATCACGTATGTAGAGATGAATAACAAAACCTGAAATGTCGGGTATTCATCTGAGAGAGATGGTAAGGAGAAACTACTCAGTATAGTAGAGTTTTCCATAGCTATGAGCAAAGTGAGGCCAAGCTATATTTTGTGCACATCTTCTCTAATAGAAAACACATGTTCATGTGGAAGTTTGAGCGCATTCTTCGTATGTGAAGAAATCTGAGAGATTTCATGTTACTGTGAAAAATTAGTTAACAGTTACGATTTTCTCAGTAAATGTTTTCTAGTACTTCTATGAGTTAGATCTCGAAGTACAGTGTAAAGTTTTGTATGAGATATAGCTTATCTTGTAGCTATAAGTCTCTATTATAGGTTGATCAAAGATTTTGGTGAAATGGATATGTACACACAGTACAAAGTCTGACCGGAAAGAGACATCCAGAACTGGTGAAGTTTTTTCTTTAAACTTCAGATAGAGTTCATTCAGTGAAGGAAGTTAAGGTATCACTTCCTTACTTCATGTATACACATTTGAAGTAACTACAAACAGATTTATAGTTGATTCCGGTAGTATTCCGGTACAATTACGGTGAGATTTCGATAACAGTCCGGTGAAGTTCCAGTGAAATTTTGGTGAGTTCAAAACACAGTTTTGACAAAGTTAAGTGATGCAAAGATTGTTTAACTATAAGCTAATACAGTAGTGTAAAGACTCAAGTAAATCAGTTCAGAATTGAAGCTTGAAGTAAACGAGAAGCTTTCTGTAAAGTGAATTTTTGGTGTTCACTAAATACAATTATAAGTTTTCAGTTTTAGAAAGTTTGCTAAGCTATTGATGATTATAGAGGTGTTCTAACATCACTCTAGCTTAGTTTCTATGGTGTAAGCGAATTCTGCAATAAGCGCTGCACCAACAGTGGTATCAGAGCAGGTTAATCAACAGTGATATCAGAGTGGTAAGATCCACAAGTGGTACCAGAACAGAAAAGGTTCTGAAGAGCAGAAAAGGTTTCTCAGAAGAAGAAACGGAAAGAGAATTTGAAGAATTCCCATAAAGGAAGGTGTAAGCTGAGGTGATCAACAACAAACAGCATCAAGAAACATTTCGAAGTAATTCTCAAGGATAAAGGTTTGTAAAAGGTAAAACCTTTTAACGTTACACTTACCGAAAGTAACAGAAACAAGAAGATCATGGCAGATCATATCTCAATTGATAAATTGGATAGAGATAACTATCTCGCATGGGTAATGCGAATGGAAGCTTTACTTATGAGTAAAGACTTAATGAAATATGTGACAGGAGAAGAAAAGAAGCCGACTTTCGAAGATGATAGTCAACCGAAGAAAGAAGAATTAGAAACCTTGAAGTTGTGGAGAAGAAAGATGCAATGGCAAGAGCTTATGTTTACAATACCATTACAGATCATCTATTACTGCACATTAGAGGTCTGGAGAAAGCAGAAGATATATGGAGAGCGTTGGAAGATCACTTCCAAAATACGAGAAAAGCTAGAAAGGCTAGCTTATGGTCAGAATTTACAACGTTCAAGAAAAAGCAAAGTCAAAGCATTAGTGATTATGTCACTAAGATGAAGGACTTGGTAGATAGTCTTGGATCAATTAATGAAGATATCGAAGACCACAGATTAATAGCGCAAGTGCTTACAAGTTTGAGAGGAGATGAAAGGTGGAAACCTTTCGTACTCTCAACTGAACTGTCTTTAAATCATTTTATACCAGATTTAAATCAGTTGCTTGGACTAATGCTAACGTTTGAGCAAGATTTGAAGACAGACGGAGATAAAGGACATAGTTCGGCTATGTATGCAAAGAATAAGAAGAAAGGTGATAAAGGAAAAGAAAAAGATGAAGAAGAAGTGACTGCTCAAGCAAATTATGCAAGAGGACAAGGTAATGTCAGAAATAAAAGTAGAAGTAATACAAAAGGAAGAGGTAACAAGAAAGCTTGCTGGATCTGTGGATTAAGCAATCACTTCGCTCGTGATTGCTGGCATAATTCACAAGGATCAAACCAAAATCAGAACAATAATAGTAGAGGTAGAAGCACAAGATATCAAAGAGGAAGACAAAGCCAAAGAGGCACATATGGTAGAGGTGGAGCAAGAGGTTGGGGCCAGAATCAATCTCACAACACTACCTACTACAACTATGCAAATGATACGCAGAATGACGATCATACGACGTTGATGATGAACTCCATAAGTACATCAAAAAATGAAGAACTCAAGGTATTCTATATTGACTCTGGTTGTTCAAATCATTTGTGAGGAAATATAGAGTTATTATCAGAACTTGAAGGAGGTATTTCAAACCATAGAGTACAGACTGGTGATAACACAAAACATAACGTAAGGTCAATTGGAAAGGTAAAGTGTAAGAATGGAGCTGACCTACTAACAAATGTTTTGTATGTTCCAACAATCCCGAAGAATCTGATCAGTGTGGGTCAGATAGTAGAAAAAGGTTTTCAAGTCAGGTTTACAAATGAAGGAGTATTTGTTGAAGATCCAGAGAATGGATAAAAACAGATTGTCCATAGTAAAAAGGAAGGTAGACTTTTTACTCTGAAAGTACAAGGGAATGTTGGGCAAGCCTTGATCGCACATGGTGATGAGGTATTTACAGAACTAGACCTCTGGCATGAGAGGTTAGGACATTTTAATGAAAAGGGAATCAAAGCTATGGTAGAGAAACAGTCTGTGAGAGGATTACCAAACATGAAGAACCAACATATGATTCACAAATGTGAAGTTTGTCAGATGGGAAAAGCACACAGGTTACCATTTCAGAAAAATGGTTACAAACACGATGGTGTGCTAGAGCTCATACATACAGATGTATGGGGACCAACGAAAGAAGGATCTATCAATGGCTCAAGGTATTATGTTCTTTTCATTGATGATGCAACAAGATGGATAACTCTTTATGTTTTGAAAGAGAAATCAGAAGTGTTTGGAGCTTTTAGACATTTTCATACATATGCTGAAAGACTTACAGGACAGAGACTCAAAAGACTAAGGTCTGATGGAGGAGGAGAATATTTTTCTCGAGAATTCAATGATTATCTATGGAATGCAGGTATCAAAAGAGAAATAACTTGCAGGTATACACTGCAACAAAATGGAGTAGAAGAAAGAAGAAACCGAACTCTAGTTGAATTTGCAAGAGCGATGCTAAAGGAGAAGAACTGTCCAAATTATCTTTGGGCTAAGGCTGTAAATACAGCAACATACCTGGTAAATAGATTACCATGTACAACTTTAAATGGGATGACCCCTTATGAAGCTTGGTGGGGCAAGAAACTAACACTTGATCATTGTAAAGTGTTTGGATCAGTTGCTTATGCTTATGTACCATCACAGTTGAGACATAAGCTTGAACCAAAAGCTGAAAAATATGTGTTCATTGGATATGATGAAAAGCAGATGGGTTACAAGTTATGGAGTCCTCTAACCAAACAATTTATTGTTTCCAGAGATGTGACATTTGATGAAGGAAAAAGCTGGTATACAAATAAAGAGCATAGTGTTGAAACACTTGAAGAAGAGGTAAGAAGAATTGAAAAAGGTAAATCACATATGCAGGTGAATGGAGATGAAGATCATATGCAGGCAAGAACATCCAGGATTGGGTCAGGTATGAGAAATGAAGATGGATCAAGATTTGATGAAGATGTGTATTCAGATACACATGAAGAGTTTGAACCTAGAAGATCAAACAGAGTTAGGAAACAACCAACAAGGTATTCCTATGATACTTCGTATTTGACTCAGAAAAACTATGCTTACTTAGTAAAGGAAGATGAAGAACCTCAGAGTTACAGTGAAGCAAAAAGTAAGAAAAAATGGGAAGAAGCGATGAAAGAAGAGTTCAATGCTCTTGAAGAGAACAAGACTTGGGAACTTGTTCCAAAACCAAATGGTAAGAAAGTGATTGGAAACAAATGGGTTTACAAAGTCAAGAAGCTTGCAGATGGAAGGATAGCCAGATACAAAGCTAGACTGGTAGTCAAAGGCTATGCTCAGACATATGGCATAGATTATGATGAGACGTTTAGTCCGGTGGCAAAGATGTCAACCATAAGGACATTGATTGCTATAGCAACATCAAAAGGATGGAAGCTAAGTCAGCTGGATATAAAGAATGCATTTTTGAATGGATATATATCAGATGAAGTCTACATGGAACAAACTGAAGGATTTGTAAGTTCCAGTTACCCAGAACATGTTTGCAGGTTAAGAAGAGCTCTCTATGGACTAAAGCAAGCTCCAAGAGCGTGGAATTACAGACTTGTGAAGTATCTCAATGACCTTGGATACCAAAGCTCGAAGGCTGATGCAAGTCTACTCGTTAAGAGAACAAATGAAGGTATGATCTACATTTGTATTTATGTAGATGACATAATAATCACAAGAACCTCAGATGAAGGAATCAAAGAGGTAAAGAGACTTCTTGAAAAAGAGTTCAAGATCAGTGATCTAGGAAAGTTATCATACTTTCTTGGAATGGAAGTTACATATACAGATCATGGTATATATGTTTCGCAAGAAAGGTATCTCCTAAACTTACTAAAGAAGTTTAATATGGAGAATTCCAGAGAAGCTTCAACACCGCTTGAACTAAATCATAAACTCAACAAATATGGTGGTGCAGAGTTTAAAGATATGAGGAAGTATCAGTCGTTAGCGGGAAGTTTAATTTATGCTACACTAACAAAACCAAATCTCAGTTATGCAGTGGGAGTTCTCTCACAGTTCATGCATTGTCCAAAGGATCAACATTGGATTGCAGGACAAAGAGTTCTTAGATATATTAAAAGAACTATAAAGGAAGGATTATATTATCCTTACACATGAGATATAAAGCTGAGAGCATACAGTGAGTCAGATTGGGCAGGAAGTCAAGATGACAGAAGGTCAACACATGGATATATGATATACCTAGGAGATAAGCTTGTAAGCTGGTGTTCAAAGAAGCAACACACAATAGCTTTATCGTCAACAGAAGCAGAATACAAAGGACTTCTGGAAGCAGCTAAAGAAGTGATATGGATGCAGACCTTGTTCAAAAGCATGGGTATTGATCAAGGTATACCTATCATACATGGAGATAATATGAGCTCGTTGTATCTTGCAGCAAATCCAGTATTTCATGCAAGAACAAAACACATAGAGATTCAATATCATTTCCTGAGGGAAAAGGTAATGGAGAAGGAGATTGAATTAGTATTCACTCCTACAAAAGATCAGATTGCAGATATTCTGACAAAGAGCTTGGATGGAGTAAAGATAAGCAGATTCAAAGAAATGGCAAGTATAAAAGAAAAGAAGGATATATGAAGATCGGAAGATGCAAATTAGTGATTGAGAGGGAGCTGTTGGAGATTCACTCACTAATTAGGCATAACGACATAAAGACAAAGAAAAGCAGAAACAAAGTGTTCAGAAAACCAAAGCCTTAGTGAAGGGACAAATTCACGACTGTAATATACAGCGTAGAAACTTCCAGAATTAGAGTTTGTTGAAACCGGATCAAATTGTATATAAGAGAGCTAAGATAGATAGATGAGGTGTGCGCATATGAAAGAGAAATAGAATAGCATAGAGTAGAAGATGCCAGAGATCGCGTATGTAGAGATGAATAACAAAACCTGAAATGTCCGGTATTCATCTGAGAGAGATGGTAAGGAGAAACTACTCAGTATAGTAGAGTTTTCCATAGCTATGAGCAAAGTGAGGCCAAGCCATATTTTGTACACATCTTCTCTAATAGAAAACACATGTTCATGTGGAAGTTTGAGCGCATTCTTCCTATGTGAAGAAATCTGAGAGATTTCATGTTACTGTGAAAAATTAGTTAACAGTTACGGTTTTCTCAGTAAATGTTTTTCGGTACTTCTATGAGTTAAATCTCAAAGTACAGTGTAAAGTTTTGTATGAGATATAGCTTATCTTGTAGCTATAAGTCTCTATTATAGGTTGATCAAAGATTTCGATGAAATGGATATGTACACACAGTATAAAGTCTGACCGGAAAGAGACATCCAGAACTGGTGAAGTTTTTTCTTTAAACTTCAGATAGAGTTCATTCAGTGAAGGAAGTTAAGGTATCACTTCCTTACTTCATGTATACACATTTGAAGTAACTACAAATAGATTTACAGTTGATTCCGGTAGTATTCCGGTACAATTACGGTGAGATTCCGGTAACAGTCCGGTGAAGTTCCAGTGAAATTTTGGTGAGTTTAAAACACAGTTTTGACAAAGTTAAGTGACGCAAAGATTGTTTAACTGTAAGCTAATATAGTAGTGTAAAGACTGAAGTAAATCAGTTCAGAATTGAAGCTTGAAGGAAACGAGAAGCTTTCTGTAAAGTGAATTTTCGGTGTTCACTAAATACAGTTATAAGTTTTCAGTTTTAGAAAGTTTGCTAAGCTACTGATGATTATAGAGGTGTTCTAACATCACTCTAGCTTAGTTTCTGTGGTGTAAGCAAATTCCGCAATAAGCGCTGCACCAACAATGTCACGAGGAAGGAGATAAGGAAGAGAGCTCACACACACACTCTCACTCTCAAAGAGAAGCACACACACAGATTGAGGCAAGGAAGAATAATCTTCTTCTTGTTCTACTACATAAAAGGAATGTACAAGAATGACCTAAAAAACAAGAATATAACAAGTGCAATATATAAAGATCAGTACATAAGGAAAAACCTAATGTCTGCGAATGAGTGAGCTGGCAAGAAACAAATTTGCCATCACTCTCGGTAGATAAATCTAATAAAGCTCAATGAAGTATCCCTGACATATACCGGCGGGACCACTATACATGTCAGAGAAACGAAAAACTGGTACGTGTCATCCTGGATCATCACATGTTGAGCTTGATATCTCAACAGTTATGAGCTAAACACTACTCACTAGTGTGCATACTGCTAGTACCCAAAAATATTGGGATGCATCTCTAACTTGCTAAGCATCATTCTCTGAGCATGGTCTATCATTTCAAGTGAAATAACTTGCAAAAGTTAGCTACCCAGGTTAATTAGATATTACCAAAAGGATTTTATCCAATTTTCAGTAGAGAAGGAGTACTGTTCATTTGTTTGAGCAAGTGTAATGACCAAAATAGCAACTTTTTGGTTCACATTGACACTCCAACCTATCTGTTTTGATCCAATGATTTGGAGATCGTCTTCCAAAGTACTTGGGTGATTATTTGTGCTTCTGGGAAATTTCAAGAGGTCTACGTTGCACTCCTCAACTCAATTTTGCCTGATGTGAAGTAGGAACTTGCAACACCATCTCATCTTTGGAAGGTGTCCACCATCTCCTCCAACAAGACTCTCCTTATATAGATTTGGAAGGGGCTCTCCAAAGTACATCTCATGTGGGATAATTCCACTCAAAGGAGAATGAATACAATGGTAGAAGTAAATGGAAAGGTTCCCAAATACAAAAGAGATACAATCTAAAATGGAAATAGACTGGAAATGGAGTGCCTCCTAGATACAAAATGGAGATGCACTCATATGGATACAAATGGAGATGATGTAGGAGCAATCATGTCGTCAATAGAATTTAGCTTGAATTGAAATTTAGTTTGTTCTTTTACATCATATTGTAGTTGTAGACACCCACACATAATTACCAAAGTGAGACATTATGGTAGAACCTACTTGGAAAGTGCAGTGTAGTAATGAAGTCATTCTTGATTCATAGATTGGTTTGATCAATCCGAATTGTGCTAATCCAATCATTTGTTCTATATTGTTGGCATGAATTTATAGGAAACATTGCATTGATTAAGAAATTTTGACATGGATTTTTTATGACTGTATGATTTATTGTTGCATAAAAGGTTTGAGATGTATGTTGGTACTGTTGCAACCTATTTTCTACCATTTGAGGACTAGCTCCCACATTCAATATGTCTCAGGTACAAGGTTATTAAGAATGCACATGAGGACTCTATACTTTACCACTTTGTTCAAAAGTCATCCCTAATATCTAGATATGAATATATGCTGATAGATTGGACCTTAATTTGTGCAGCTCAATTGCCACACCTATAAATAAAATGGTGCAGCTCTATTGTCACACCTATAAATAAAATGGTCCAGTATTGCTCACGCACTCTCACTATCTATTCATCACGTATTACTGATGAAATATAATTGATTGTAAATTTCAATATACACCTCATTCTTTCAAAGCTTAAAGTTCCTAACTTATACTTTGACATGACCAACCACAAGGGCTCAGACACTAAGTCTTTTGAACTTAAATTTAAGCTAAGGGATATATATATATATATTATATATATATATATATGTGTGTGTGTGTGTATGTATATGTATATATATATATATATATATATATATATATATATATATATATATATATATATATATATATATATATATATATATATATATATATATGATATGAGAGTTTGACCAAAACTTTCGATGTTATTATGAAGACTTCTTTAGGATTTGGTAGTTAGATCTAAACTTTTTTGGACTATGGGACGAAATTTCCTTTATATTTATTATTGAAATCTCCATTTTTCCAAATAGCTTCTTTTGATATCCACTAGTTATAAAAGCTAGTAAGTGTAGATCGACTAACTATTTTAATGCTTTATTTCACCACTTGCAACACACGTTTTTGTGGATTTAAGTACATGCACGAGTATGGTAGATTTAAGAACCAACCCTTTGCTATTGCGGAAGCTTTCAGCATAAGGCATTAGCTTCTTATGTTGTGGGTATAAAAATCGTATAATTTAATCTACGGTAGAAAGTAAATGATACACTTTTGCTCCCTTAAAGCCCAATGGTAACCATTGTTGAATATGCAGAGTTTACAACGAAAAATGGAATTATTTCAGTTGTGATACTGATCAATAATTCTCTAATTAAGGCTGAACATTGTTATGTTCTCTAAGAAACCTTTGAATGAATTTTTCTTTGTCAATACTTACATGCTCTATTTATCTATTTGACTTTAGCACTGAAAAAATTCTCAAATAAAGAAGCATGAATCTTTGATGATGACTAAAAGCAACAATTACCTAAACTTATGGACATCGTGATGAGGAAGGGTATTAATATTACCAATATTAAATTAATACTCTCTCTCGACTAAAGTACCTGTTGCAATATCTATAGGCTAGATAGTGTAGACGTCCTAACTATTAAAAGTACAGAGTTTGACTTTTCTCAAAAGCTAGCTGGACTTTCCAGTTATTGAGCTACATTTTACAAGGTTATTTAGTTAAATTATGATAGAAATGAGATCATATTCATATCATACACTTATGAAAAGCTTTGAGGTTTTTACACAAGTGCCTTTTTTCAATGGAAAATATGTGGAATCGAACTCACAACATCCCGGTTAGGAGTGCGATGGGCTAACCACTTGCCCCAAAAGCCATGGTTGATGATTACTTCCTAATCCTCTCTCTTAAGGCGTGGTTCAACCATCTCCTACTAGGATTATGTGACATTCCTCCCCCCTTAGACTGAGCATTGCCCTCAATACTCACTTGTGGACCCTCCTATCTAACTTGGGCCCTTTTCCACATTTGAGTGCCTCCACTAGCCTCAAATTCCTACACATCTATTTTGGACCTATCTAGCCCACCTCTCTGGTGCCCAAATGCCCACGCACCTTCCTTCTTAGCCGGTTTCAAACTCATCCACGGTCAAGCGCTTCCCAAGTGCCCACGAAATGAGGTGCCACCCTCCATCTTGCCAAATTTCGCAACTAGGCTCTGATATCAATGAATTGAACTCACAATCTCCCGGTTAGGAGTGCGATGGGCTAATCACTTGCCCCAAAAGCCATAGTTGAGGATTACTTCCTAATCCTCTCTCTTAAGGTGTGGTTCAACAATCTCCTACTAGGATTATGTGATAGAAAAATTGCAAGTAATTTCTTGTGTTGAACCTTTTTCCCTGACATATCACTGCTTTGATTCCTATCTATGTAATGATAGGAATGAAAGGTTGTAACTATGTAAGCTATAGTTTATCAAAACTTTACATACTTTTGTATCACTCTCGATCTATTTTTGCAAAAATGTTTATAGGCATATGTCCGTAACATTTCCACCTATGGTCTTTTTTTTTTAATATAAAGGAAGTTCGGCATTAGCCTACTCTCCCGGACTTGAATTAAATAAAGAAAAGTACAAGAGAAGGGGACTAGTGCCCACGGGACCCCCCAAATCCCACAAAGCAGGGGAAGCTTTTACAGAGCTTAGATGACATTACAAAGAAGGTTAATTACCCTCTCATCACCCTCATGTGGGGCCCACTTGGGTTTAAGCTTGTTATCGATCCAAAGGAGTACTTGATGATGCCTAAAGGGGGGGGATTTTTTACAGTTGACAATCCTTTTGCCAAGGAGGAACAACGATTTCTCAATTGACCACTCCTTGGGGGAGTCACCGAAGTTGAAAGCACATCTTTCCCGCCAGATTTTCCATAGAACCTCCCCTCTGATGGCGTTCCAAAGAGTCGCGGAGCAGCCGATCGCTTCTCCCAGCAGGGCTTGCTACCAACTGAGACGTTTTTGAAGTCCAATTCTCTTTCCAACCAATTGCCAGAGTCTGTTGGAGTTGGGGCAGGTAAAGAAGATGTGTGAAACATCTTCGATAGACCGGTAGCAGCGTTTGCACCAGGGAGGGATCCCACAAATTTTGCTAGCCTTAAGGTTGGTCCAGATTCCATGATGAAGAATTTGCCATAAGAGGACAGACTTTTTGATTTCTATGAGGGGGTGTGAGATAGCCATGAACTTCATGTCCCACCGAAGCCGCGTCCATGACAGGCACCACTTTTTGTTGAGGTTAACCTGATAGTCGATCGTTTCTTTGATGTTCGGGATTTTTGATAGGCTATTCCCATTGTGCCATTTGAGACCAAGCAAGCTCGACATGTCGTGTCCCATGAGAAGGCGAACTTTGTGTCGGTCCCAGGCGAGACATCTGCTTTGCAAAGTGTTCCATTCTTCATGCGAAATGTTGATGCTAGGGTCAATATCCTCAAAGTTGATCCAGCGGTTGGTGTCTTGTTTCCAGAGATGTTTCCATTTTTTGAAGCCTTTGTTCCATAGCTTCTTGGCATTTTGAATGTTCCAAGATTCCACACTCCAGATGCCATGGATCGGAAACCAGATAGAGTCGTTTTGTCTGATACCGGCAGCCCACTTCCAGTCTTCACTGATTCTTGTGAAGCTTTTGACTTTATTCCAACTCTTCCAAAGGGAGCACACCAGATTAGAGCCTTTCGGGAAGACGGGGATCGGGGAAAACAGCAAGGTCAAGATGTCAAGATTCTTCCAATTTGGGAAACCCATGAGCGCCAGCTCATTCTTGTTTCTGAAGATCAACTTGGCCCACGAGGCCTCCCCGTTGCACCAAGCCTTAATCATCCATTTGGCCGACAGTTTGTTAGCCATGCACCCAATGTCCAAGATACCAAGTCCCCCACTATCTCTATGGCTGGTGCAGATGGACCATTTGATTTTAGGCACCCCCCGCCTATTGTAGTCGCCCGTCCAAAGGAAGTTTCTCCAATACTATCCAGTTTGGACAGATCTTGCTCTTTCGGTCTCCAACAAGAAAGGAAATAAATGGTAGATGATAAGAGGAACGTGTTGATAACCATAGCACGACCAACAAGATTGATTTGCATACCTCTCCAATAGTTAAGCTTGTTTTCGAGCTTGGCAAGCACCCAGTTCCACCGCTGTTCCATAGAGACGCCAAACCCCAAGGGAATCCCAAGAAGCCGAAAAATTTGGCCCTGCGGAATGATTTGACAGCCATGATCAATGAGAAGGTCGGGCTGTGACCCACCAATAGCTCTAAAGGCGGTTTTAGAGTGGTTGATTATGGATCCAGAGGCTTCACAAAAGGTAGCAAGACACTTCCAGAACGTCTCCAGGCTGGTACTATCATTGTGAACAAAAGCGTTCATATCATCGGCAAAAAGTCTCATGGTGATCTGACTGTGGTCATGCGGCAAACGAAGGCCTTTAATGTTACCAGCTTCCACCTGATGCTCCACCAGCCTGCTAAGCCCTTCCGTGGCAATGGCAAAGAGAAGGGGAGCCAATGGGCACCCTTGTCTGATAGATCTTTTAAGTTTGATCACCTTTGAAAGTTTTCCATTAATGTTAATTTGGGTCGATGCGTTTCCGAGAAGGGTCGCGATCATCTTGGTGAATTTCTGACTACATCCAAGATCTTGTAGCGACTGTAGAATATAGTCCCATTCTAGCCTGTCGTAGGCTTTATCAAAGTCGATCTTGAGGAATACTACTTCTTGTTTAGACTCATTTGCAAATTCAAGACCTTCCCAGATATCTATAATGGTTTCCAAAATTGACCTGCCTTTGATGAAACCTTTTTGGTCCTCGCTTAACCACGCTCTCAAGTGGCAAGAGATTCTGTTGGCAATGACTTTGGCGATGATCTTGTATCCTGTTTGGAGCATTGTAATGGGACGCCAGTTCTCTATTCTGTTCTTTTCCCCTTTTTTGTGTACTAACTTGATAATGCCATTGTTGAGACAAGAAGGAAGCGCGCCAAACTTGAGTGCCTCTTGCCAAACCAAGCGAAGAGGGGTGGCAACCACCAACTTGAAGGATTTAAAGAACTCATTAGTGAGCCCGTCGGGTCCCGGGCTTTTACCTGAAGGGAGGGCATCGATGACCTCAATGATTTCGGCTTCAGAGATAGAGGCATGAAGCAGAGAGTCGAGGTTGAGTGGTATCTTGTGGGGGGAAACCCTAGAAATGGCTGCCATACAGTCCCTTCTATGGTGGGAGAGGGGGTTTGAGGTCCCCAGGAGTCTCGTGAAGTGCCCTTCAATGATCCCAAAATTATCTTCTTCGGTATTGCATACATTGCCATTTGCGTGTAGCAATAAGGGGATCGATTCTCTGTTGTGTTTCCTTTTGAGGATACGGCACATCTCTTTGGTGGGTTTGTTGGCTTTGCCAGCCCACCACTCCTTGAAGAAAATTTGCAAATTTTTCCTTTGTATCTCTTCCTCGTATCGCAGCAGCGCTCTGATTTTTTGAAGTCCTTTCTGGGCTTGAGATTTTCCTTTGTTCACTTCCTCCTCGAGCCTCCAGAGTCTATGATATAGAGCTTCTCTACGGGCCCGCTGCACAGTCTCTAGCATCTTCCTGGATCTAATCATGATCTGTCGTGACTTATCGACCGCGCTTCTCCAACACTTGGCTGGGGACAAGCCAGAGGCGAATGCCTCCTTCCACACATCAGAAATTTCTTGATGGACGGAGGGGAGAGAGAAGGAGGGCACACTGGCATGGAACCAAGGAGCCTTACGGATCTTGGTGGGGGGTTGAAAGGTGATGACGATCGGGTAGTGATCAGAGATGGTGAGGTCGGTGCGTTGCGAGAGGGAAGGGTGGCCCCACTGATGAGTAAAGCTCTGAGAAATGTAGCATCTATCAAGTCTAGCTTTCCTCAGGTCCTCGCCTGCTTGGAGATTTGACCAAGAAAAGCCATTCGGGTCTTTGAATTCGACCAGATCTAAGTGTAGTTTAGTTTTGTCCCACGTTTCTTTCTCGCGACTATCGATGACCCTACCCTTGCCCATCCATCTGTCCATAGGGTCCTCAACCATGTTGAAGTCACCACAAATTAGCACGTTGTGGGGGAGCGAGTCCAAGGAGGCCCAAGTGTTAAGTCTCTCTAACTCCCCATTAGGGGCATACAAAGAAACTAAGGTAAAACAAAAGGGAGCACCGAAAGAAACAGCAATCCATCGATGGCATTCATCTTCAATGGAGTTCTCAAGCTTTTCAAACCAGCGTTGATTAATACCGATTACCGTTCCACCGGACCCCCGCTGATGCGCCGTTGAAATCCAAACATGGGTCGAGGAGACATGTCTAAGCCGTTTCTGGAGGTCTTCTCCGTCAATTTTAATCTCTTGGATACATATAAAATCTGGGTTTAGGCTAATGTCGCGAAGCCATTGACCAATGATGGTCGCTCTTGAGGGGTCGGTTGAGGCTCGGCTTTTGCCTTGAATATGTTGCATTTAGACATTGATAGATGGTGTTGATACTATTAGGGTCATTATGCACAAAAACATTCATGTCATCAACGAAGAGTCTCATTAGCATCCAGTTCTCACGATGAGGAAGCCAAAGACCCTGGATCTATCCCAGAGGGGCCTCATGGTTAACAAAGCACAAGGGCATCCATGGATGAAAAAAAAAGAAGAGCCAGAGGACAACCCTGTTTGATAGAGCATTTTAGCCTAATTTCTTGGGAGAGTTGACCATTGATATTAATTCAAGCAGAGGCATTCCCCATTAGCGTAGCTATCATGTTGATGAATTTGGGTCCCACACCTGAGGTACATTAGGGATTGAAGAATGAAGTCCCATTCTAGCCGATCGTATGCTTTGTCAAACTCGATATTTATGAAGAGGACATCTTGGAAAGATTCCTTAGAAATTCCAAGGCTTTCCACACATCAATAATAGCCTCCAAGATGGAGATGCCCTTAATGAATCCCTTTTGGTCCTCATTGATCCAGGCGCGAAGATGGAAGATAATGCGATTCATCAAAGCCTTAGCTAAAATCTTATAGCGAGTTTGCAACATAGTGATGAGATGCTGGTTTTTAATCCTATTTTTTCTGTTTGTGAATTAGCTTAATCACCTTTTCATTGAGAAAGTTAGGAAGAATGCTGAAGCGTAGGGCATCCTCCCGCACCAAGATTAGTGGTGTAATAAGTCCCTCCTGAAAGTCTTGAAGAATTTTTTGGTGAGACCATCCAACCTCGGGCTTATTAACACTAGATAGAGCATCAATAACTTCTAGAGGATTTGAATCCGTGATAGGGGGTCAAGAAGTTGCAAGATGCTTTGATGAATTCTTTTTTCTTTGATACTTGGGATGGTAGCCATGCTATTCTACCTCAAAGAGGTGAGTAGCATGGACACCCTAGGAGTTGAGTGAAGTGGTTCGTTATTAACTCCATATTCTCTTTCACAAAAGTGCATTCCACCATGTTCTTATCAACCATGTAAGGGAACTCTTCCTTGAGTTGCTTCTTCTTCAAGAGCTTACACATATCTTTCGTCAGTTTGTCTACCTTCCCCACCTAGCAATCTTTAAAATAATTTTGCATGGTTCTTCTTTTGATTTCCTCTTCATATCTTAGTTTGCTTCTAATTTTCCAGGTCCTGCTTGGAGGGGGGAATTGCCATTATTGACTTCCATTTCCAGGCACCAGAGCCGACAATAGAGACTTTCCCTTCTCATGCATTGAATGTTTGATAAGGAGAACTTGGGACCACTTGAGCCCAATCCTCCCGCACATAACCGGAGAGGTATAGCACTTAACAGTTTTGCTCCAAGTCATGGAGATCAATTGTTCAACAAAAGGAAGAGAGAGAATTGAGGGATCCGCATGAAACTGAGGGAACTTCTTGTGTCTAAGATAAGGTTTGAAGGTGAGAATCATCACTTAGTGATCAGATAAGACTATGTCCACACATTGAGAGAAGGATGGAGGACCCTGCTTGTGAATGATGCCCTACAAGATATAAATTCTATCTAGTCTAGATTTCCCCAAAACTTTGCCCATTTGGAGGTTCAACCATGAGAAACCGTGCATATCTTTGACTTCCACCAGATCATGGTGTAGCTTAACCTATTCTTACACAACTTTCTGAGTTCCATCAATAAATCCTCCCCCTCTTTGGTCCCATCTATCAGATAAGACACACCATATTAAAGTCTCCATAGAGGATGGCCTCCAAAGGTAGAGAGTCTAAAGTGCTAAGTATTTAGTATTTCCTTGTCCGGATTAGAAGCGTAAACTGAAGCAATGGTGCCTGTGCTTCATCCGATCTAAAAAAATAACTCCAAAAATGCTTTCAAAGCCATTTTTGGGGCCTCACTATAATTATTGACTAACCAAGGGTCTAAAGAAATACATATTGGACATATTTTTTGGCTCCTAGGTATCTCTTTAAGGTTTGAAGTTTCAATGGGTCAATGGTGGAATTGGATTTTGGCCAAATTGGATGCTCAACTAGCCTACTGGAAGGGCATACAACTGAACTTGGTGGGGCATGCTATGTTGATCAACACTTTCCTCATTTCACCTATTATCTATTTTCTTGCATGTTGGAGACCAAAAGACAAAAAATTAGCAAAGCTTGAAAGTATTTGTATAAATTTCCTCCAGATTGGAGATCCCAACAAGAGGGTTATGCCCAAAATCAAGTGGGAATTTTGTGACAATCAGAAAGAATTGGGTGGAATGGGCATTCTAGATGTGGGAGATATGGCAAATAAATTGGCCACCAAGTGGTTGATCAAAGGATGATGCAATGGGGAAGCTTCTTGGGCAAAACTAGTTCTTTGAGACAAATCCTCTCTCACACTTAAGAGAATCCCTATGTGGAAGGATCTTGATCTCTTTACCTTAATGTTTTCTATGCGTCGAGATTAGACAAAATGATTCTATTTGGTTTCCTATTAAGGGAATCAAAGAAGTTGAAATGGAGAACATCCAAAGAGCAAAGAACTTATGGAAAAAAGGTTTTGGCAAGTGGAAACATCTCTAAAACCAAGCTAGAGGTCATTGGATTAGAATTGAGGATGTAGAACCTATAAGGAGGGTTGAATATGATGATTGGTGCCTTCTTAGACAAAATATCAACTCTTGAGACAACTCAAAGAATGGTATCCTTCTCGAGAATGATCTATTGGAGATTGAAGGGTTAAGATGGACCAATGGTTATAAATTTGATAAATATGTAAGGATCCATAAGCTCCTTGACTTTCATATCTCCATTAAGAGGAGATGGTATCATCAGAAGTGGTCTAGCATCACATTATGTACAGGAACTTGTGGCATCTTCCCATTGAGAACAAAAAATATGTTTTTATGTGACAAATCCTCCATCATGGAAACTAGACCAAGACAAAGCAAACAAAATCTATGGGGCCCCTCACTAGTGTAAGCTCTACATTCGAGGTAGAGAGGACCTTGGCCATCTCTTATTCTCATGCCCTAAATGCTAGCCAAAATGGAAATCTCTCATCAGGATTTTGAGCTTACAAAGGCGATCAAATAGAAACAAGCATTACTTGGAGAAACAATTGGATTCTCTTCTGCTTTGCAGAATTCCATTAGAGGGGAAGCACTCTAGAAGATATGGAAAAAAAGATGTGCGATTAACTTTGATGCCCATCCAAAAGAGTGATCGATTGAAAACCCCCTCTACTTGTTAGGTAGAAGAATATGTAATTGTAAAAAAATCCACCTTTTAGATACCATTAGATGTTTTCCTTAGAAAACAACAATAGTAAAAGCAAGTGGGTCGCTCATGAGGGGCATGAAAAAATCCATACACTTCTCAATAACTCTCTTCAAAATGTTTGTCTCGTGTGGAATCTTAGGTATCCTATCGGTTATGAACTGGCATAATTATTGGGCCATCCTACCCTTGCTTTGTGGGATACAAGGGATCTCAAGGCACAAAGTCCATTCACTGTACATTTGTTCTTTTATTAATTCAAGCCTCGGAGAATAGGCATATGCTGGACTTCCTTCTGAAGAAAAACCAATTCTTCTTATATCCATTGGTCATAAATGTTGGGACGTATTCATCGGCTAACTAAATTAACCTTTTGGTTCAAAATTTATAGCACATTTATTTTTTGTGAATTTACGTACATAGATGAATATGGTACCATTTAGGTTTATACACGTATTTCCCTCTATAGATCTAAGTGCAACTATAGCTACATCATATACTTAAAAATTCTATTCTGATGTACATGCATATGTATACTTATTGTTTTATCCATATATAAATTTTAGTTATTGAATTATTCACATAATCTTCGGTTGCTGCTTAATTATTTAATGCAAACACTTTAACATACTCTACTAAAGTAGTTGTCCTTCCAGTTATAAATAACCAATTTGCTGGTAATAACAACAATGCTCAAGTAAAATCTTGTCGCATATTGGTTAGATTTGCTAGCTACTGACTACTATTTTTCAAAGAATAAAAAACTTAAAACACATAATTGTATTTTGTTCATGATTGGAAACATCCATACGTGCTCCTCTTTTTAGATATATTATGGTTGAAGTATTCATCATGGTCATTGGTGCCATATAATATTTCATTGACGAACTTGAATCTAAGTTTTCAGTTGTGTGTAGGTGTGACAAGGTTAACAACTTGGTGTTTTTTTTAATAAAGGAAGTTCGGCCTTAGCCTACTCTCCCAGACTTGAATTAATTAAAAGAAGAGTACAAGAGAAGGGGACTAGTGCCCATGGGATCCCTCGAATCCCACAGAGTGGGGGTAGCTTTTACAGAGTTTAGATGGCATTATAAAGAAGGTTAATCACCCTCTCATCCCCCTCATGCGGGGCCCACATGGGTTTAATCTTGTTGTTGATCAAAAGGATCACTTGATGATGCCTAACGGGGGGGAGTTCTTACAATTAGTGATCCTTTTGCCAAGGAGGAATATTGATTTCTCAATCGACCACTCTATGGGGGAGTCACCAAAGTTACAAGCACATCTTTCTTGCTACACCTTCCATAGGACCTCCCCTTTGAAGGCGTTCCCGAGAGTTGTGGAGCAACCGATCGATTCTCCAAGTAGAGCTTGCTCCAACTGATATGTTTCTGAAGTCTAATTTTCTTTCTGACAATCTGCCAGAGCCTTCGTGGTAGACCTTATAAATCTTACGTGAAGTTATAGAGGAGGTTGATAAACCTCGCATCCCCATCATGCGGAGCCCACTTGGTTTTAAGCTAATTGTTGACATACTGTAGCTCTTTGTGATGTCTGAAGGGGGGGGGGGGGATTTTCTTATAATTAGCAATTCTTTTGCCGAGAAGGAATAGGGACTTCTCAATCGACCAATCCTTGGGGGTATTGCCAAAGTTATGAGCGCATGTTTCCCACCAAATCTTCCAAAGGATCTCTCCCTTGATGGCATTCCACAATGCCACAGAACAACCGATCACTTCACCGATGAGGGCTTGCTTCCAATTGATTTGTTCTTAGAGTCCTAGAGAATGACCAAGGACCCTCCATAACCGAAGGGATTTAGGGCAAGCAAAGAACAGGTGACCAATATCATCTTTGCTATGCCAACATCGCTTGCACCAGGGCAGAACACCACATATCTTGTTAGCTTTTGCATTGGTCCATATTCCATGGTGCAAAATTTGCCATAGGAGGGCCGACTTTTTGTTTTCAATGAGAGGGTGCCAGATAGACATAAATTTCATATCCCATCCAAGTCGCGTCCAGTTGAGGCACCATTTGTTGTTGAGACTTATGTGAATGTCATTGCAAGCTTCAACATAACAAAGCTTGGAGAGTCGATTACCATTATACCATTTAAGGCCCATTAGGTTTGGAGCGTCTTGTCCCATAAGTAGTTAGATTTTAGAGCGGTCCCAAGCATGGCATCTGCACAATAAAACATTCCATTCCTCATACGTGACCACAGCACTAGGGTCAAGGTCCTCAAAGTCCACCCATCTGTTTGTGTCCTGTTTCTAGAGGTGCTTCCATTGTTTGAATCCCTTATTCTAGAGTTTGTTGGCACTTAAGACTTATGTGACCAACTCCATCTGTCGCACCACAAGTCAGCTAAGTCCTTCTGTGGCAATGGTGAAGAGCAGTCGGACCAATGGGCAACCTTGCCTGATGGATCGTTTCAGTTTGATTGCCTTTGAAAGTTTCCCGTTGACATTGACTTTGGTCAAAGCATTACCAAGGAGAGTGGAGATCATCCTCAGGAATCTCTAACTACACCGAAGGTCTTTCAATGATTGTAAAATATAGTCCCATTCCAATCTATCATAGGCTTTGTCAAAGTCAATCTTGAGGAAGACAATGTCCTGACTAGATTCTTCAGTGAAGTCCAGATCTTCCCAGATATCAATGATGGCTTCCAATATTGACCTTCCCTTAATGAAGCCTTTTTGGTCTTTGCTAAGCCACTCGTCTAATGGTAGGATATCCTATTGGCAATGACTTTAGCAAGAATCTTATACCCGGTTTGAAGCATTGTGATAGGTATCCAGTTCTCAATTCTGTTTCTCTCCCCTTTTTTATGATGATGTCGTTGTTGAGACAAGCGGGAAGGGCACCAAACTCGAGTGCCTCAAGCCAAACAAGACGCAAGGGGGTGGCCACCACATATTTGAATGATTTAAAGAACTCATTAGTGAGCCCATCAAGCCCCGGGCTCTTGCGATTCGGAAGCGAATCAATAACTTAAAGGATCTCTTATTCGGAAATGTGACATCAAGTAGAGTGCTCAAGTTGCATGGGATTCTATGCAAGGAGGTCCGAGACATGGAGGCCATGCAATCCCGCCTATGGGGGGAGAGGGGACAAGCACCACCCAAGAGACTCGTGAAGTGTGCTTCTATAATAACAATGTTCTCTTCCTCTGTCTTACATTCCACCTCATTCTTGTCAAGAAGTAGCGGGATTTCGTCTCTTTTTGTTTTCTTCGGAGAATATTCAACATCTCTTTGGAAGGCCTATCTGCCTTACCAACCCACCATTCCTTAAAATAAATTTGAAGATTTTTCCTTTTGATCTCCTCCTCGTATCTTAATCTTCATCTGATATTTTGGAGTCCCTTCTGAGATTGAATCTTCCCTTCATTAACTTCTTCTTCGAGTCTCCAGAGCCAGCGGTATAGGTTTTCTCAACGTCTTCGGTGGATGGTTTTGAGAACCTTCATGGTCCTAATCAAGATCTGATGAGAATTTCCACTACGTTTCTCCAACACTTGGTTGGAGAGGTGCAGACGACAAAGGCCTCAAGCCAAGCGTTAGTGATTTCTTGATGGATAGAGGGGAGTGAGAAGACGAACGGACTTACGTGAAACCAAGGTGCCTTGCGACTTTTAGATAGAGGGGGGAAGGTGAGCACCATTGGGTAATGGTCTGAGACGGTGAGGTCAATACATTGCGTTAGGGTGGGAGGACCCCATTGAGGGACGAGATTCTCTGAAATGTAGCTTTTGTCGAGTCTCACTTTCCTCAAGTCCTCACCCAATTGAAGATTGGATCAAGAAAAAACATTCGGGTCCTTGACTTTGACCAGATCCAAAAACAGTTTGGTTTGGTCCCATGTGTCTTTCTCTTGGCCATCAATGATGCAGCCCTTGTTGTTCCACCTATCAAAGGGGTCTTCCACCATATTGAAGTCACCCCAAATCATGACATTATGAGAAAGCAAGTCCAAGGAGGACCAAGTATCGATCCTCACAACTTCCTCGTTTCGAGCATACATAGACATCAGGGAGAATTGAAAGGGGGTGTTGAATGTAACTGCCATCCACCTATGGTTTCTGTATTCGCCGGTGTAGTCAAGCTTATTAGCCCTGAAGTGATTGATACCAATGGTAGTTCCACCATAACCACGTTGATGGGTTGTGGAAAACCACACATGGGACTGAGAGATGCCCTTAAGTCTTTTTTGAAGGTCTTCTCCTTCAATTTTAATCTCCTGAAGACAAATGAAATCCGGGTTTAAGCTTATGTCGTGGAGCCATTGACCAATAATGGTGGCTCTTGTGGGGTCAGTTAGCCCCCTAGTGTTTAGTGAAGCAATGATCATTTTCTTGCACTTCCCTCATTCCGAGGGTGACTTCTCTTTTTTCCTCTTGGAGTCTTCTTTCTTGAGGGGGGATGGTCCCGACCACGTGCCTTCGGTTTAAGGGGGCTTTTCCAAGACATACCTGCCTATTGTTTCCCATTACGGGAAGCCTTCTGTGGGGGGATGGAGAGGTTGTTTCCGATATTGTTGTTCCAATGATGGAACTTTCACTGTCCATATTGTCCTGATTACTTGTGGTGAATCCGTCTTCTTTGCTAGTTATGTAGTCCTCTTGATTGACCTCATTAAAGGGGGGACACTCCAAGGGTAAGTTACTTGTGCCCGCAAAGTCTCGGATCCCTACCAGATAATCAAGCTCGTTAACCTCCTTCTGGAGGCTGCAGTATAAGTTATTGAGTGACTTTTCTGGTGCACAGGTCTTGTCTGAAAGTCTCCTTGGGTTTGAGCTTCTCCTAGGGCTAGCTTTCCTTCTTCATCTAAACTCTATAAACCCTTTCGAGTCGGTTTCTGGGATTTGGTCATGCTTGTCTTTCTCTTCAAAGGTTGGGCCGACCTGCATCCCCTTGAGTGCTTGGGCTTTGCTGAATGTTTTTTGCTTATTCTTCTTCTTCAGGGGGCAATCTTTAATTCTATGGCCTTGTTGACCACATTGAAAGCAGGCATTGTGTAGATTTTTAAAAGTGATCTCATGAACCCAAGATTCCCTTCATCCAAGTCGACAATAATTTTTGAGGGGATACGCTTTTCGAGGTTTGCTTCGACACACATTTGAGGATGCCAACGAGCATTAAACACGTGTTTTGTGCCCTCATATATGAAACCCCCAACATCTCCGCGCGAGGCTAGCTGCTTGCCAATCAGAGAGACAATATCCCACAGAAAGCCATAAAGGAAGTAAGGGAGATTGGGGAGATCGACCCAGAGAGGGTACCGAAGGGGTTTAGAGTTGTTGGGCACAAAATGGGGGGCTCATTTGAAGAGGCACAAAGTGGCGTGCCCGACTTGCCAAAACCCGACATTGAGGGCCTGAGGCGCCATTTCTTTGTTCTCAAAAACTAGCAAGAGGTGTCTGGCTGGAAGGAATTGGCACTTACTCACTACTATGCCACAAGGGAACCACTCTTTGCAAAACCGCTGGCGCACAGAATCCAACGGGGGCCTTGGACCAAACAGTTGGCCAAGGAGGCAAGTTCTCTTGAGTTCTTCTTACGTTGAAAGGATCGCCTTGCGATTAAGGGCAATCGAGGGGCCACCACGGTCTTTGAGGAGCTAGGGGCAACATGCGCCTCGCCAATGAGAACTGGAGGTAAATTGCTGATAACGAGGGAAGGGACCCCCACATCCATAGAGGCGGCCACAAGGAGAAAGGAGCAAGTCTTCTTAAATCTGAACCAAAATGCCCACGTGTCCTAGCCCGAGCTCCAAAAGGCCGAGAGGAAGAAGAACCCTTGAACAATGGACTTAGATTCCTTTGTATCCTTCGAATTTCTTTGGGTTCGTTGGCACCGTTGGCTGCGTGCGAGGGAGGACCGCAACAATCAAGGAATATAGAGGTTCCCGGTACTTCCTAGGAGGTCACCCATCCGAGTACTGTTCCCCCCGGAGCTCGCTTAACCATGGCAATCTCTTGCCGCTATGCTACACTCAAAG
Organism: Ceratopteris richardii; assembly: GCA_020310875.1. NCBI lineage: Eukaryota > Viridiplantae > Streptophyta > Polypodiopsida > Polypodiales > Pteridaceae > Ceratopteris > Ceratopteris richardii. The sequence continues at coordinate 182,253,327 of CM035420.1, forward strand.
CTTCATTCTTTGCTTTCAAAGCCTATTTTTGAAGCATTTTTGAGGTGTCCTTTGGAGCCATTTGGGAGTACTTCTGCACACAGTTCTCTTCACACAAGTCCAAGAACATCAAGAAGAGTGTTCTTTGTACTTCTCCGACAAGAAATATCAACCTTTGGTGCGGTGTTTTTTGCCACACTCATAAAACTACAGGTTTCTTGAAAGATTTCAGTTTTGGTGGGAGCAACTACTGCAAATTTATACAGGTAGAGCCAAAAACATCAGAGGGGTTGACAGCCACTTGCAGGTGTTATTGGCTAGTTTTTGGGCTGTGCATTCAGCCTTCTAGTGTCATTTTACTGCATATATTGAGCACATACACATCATGTATGCTTTTGTGGATACCTCTTATGTACATCCATGTGGTCATTGATATAGCGGTTACGTTCTTTGCATAAAGCCTCTTACATTTGATAAAGAGGGTCATGGTGAGGCTTTCTTAACTAGGAGACACCCAGATGTCGGGGTCTCTTTGGTGATGCAGGTGGAAGACTTACCCGGCCTCGCCATAGGAGATGTATGGTAGCTGTTCATAAGTGCTCGATAAGCCTAGTTGGCTTCTATTGGGTAACTAATTATATGCTGTGGAGTGAGTGATTCACTATGCAGGCAAACATGTCAGTACTTGTAGTTTTATGATATTTTGACACTAGTCATATGCTCATTTTGCAGAGGATACTCTGGCAAATTTTTTTCCAGATTTTTGGTTTTGTCAACTATACAGTGGTCGATTTACTCCTTGATACACTTATTTGTTGGTGTTTGGGTTTTTCTAGCTCCATTATCATTCCATTCAGTTCTCTACCATCATGGCATCAGAGGTCTCAAGCACATCTGGTGGATCAGGGTCTAGTGCTAGTGTTTCGAGGAGGAGCTATAACTTGCAAGGCAAAGAAGATTTTAAGATCTCAAAATTTGATGGCACAAACTTTGCTCTATGGAAGAATGAGATTAAAGATGTGCTGATTCAAAGGAGGCAATGGAAGCCAGTAAATGGAATTTCAAAGAAGCCTGCTGACATGGATGAAGATGATTGGGATGAGTTAGATGAAATGGCCAAGTCTACCATTTGCTTGCACCTGGCAGATAATGTTTACTTTACAGTATTAGAATGTGAAAGCACAGAGGAGCTTTGGAAGAAGTTATGCACTATATATGGAAAAAGAGACGGCATCAAATAAAGTCTATCTGATGAGAAAATTATATGATCTTCGTATGAAGGACACATATAGTGTTGCTGCTCATCTAAATGATTTTGATGCTATATTCTCTCAGTTACAGGCTCAAAAAATGGATATGGATAATGAAATGAAAGCAGTACCGGTGTTATGCACCTTGCTGTCATCATGGGATACATTTTGCATAGCTATTAGCAATAGTGTACCTAGTGGTAAACTCGTCTATGATGACATATGTGGAGCACTCTTGAGTGAGGAGATTCATAGAAAGTCTATGGTTGGCACTCAGAGTGGAGATGCATATAATGTTTGTGATTCTTACCAAGGAAAGAATCAACAATGTGGCAAGAGCAAGAACAAGGAAAAGAATGGTCAAAGAAATAAGAGTAGAAGTAAATCAAGGAAGAGGGATATCAAATGCCATTATTGTCATAAGAAAGGACACATGAAGAAAGACTCTTATGCATTAGAGAATGCTAAAGGTAAAGGACAAAATGTTGATGGGCATGTTAAACAATTACCTGCACCATCTACCTCGACTGTGAAGATTGAAGAAATTAATGCTATTTGTGATGATGCTGATGTGTTGACACTTTATAGTATTGTTCCTCCTTAGGCTCTTATGGTTGATTCTCTTTCCCACACTTGGCTGCTAGATTCTGGTGCTTCTTTCCATGTGACACCACATAGAGAATGGTTCTCTAATTATGCAGCAAAGTCTTTTGGTACCGTGAGACTTGGTGATTCTTACCAATGTGATGTTGTGGGGATTGGAGATGTGGTTGTGTAGTTCATTGATGGTTCAAAATTTATTATGCATAATGTATGCCATGCACCTCAGTTATCACACAGTTTGATGTCAGTTGGTCAACTTGATGACCTTGGTTACAAGGTGGTCTTCTATGCTCAATCCTTTCGCATATCAAAGGGAAATATGGTTATTGTGAAAGGAAGCAAAGTTGGCTCACTTTATCCTTTATTTGTATCACAAAAAGAACACTTGTTAGCTATTACTAAATAGCCTATGGCTTCTATTTGGCATGGTCATTTGGGCCATATATCTCGTAGTGGAATGGAAAATCTTTCTAATTTTGGCTACTTACCTATGTTATCTTTCTCTGATTTTTCATTTTGTGAGCATTGTCAATATGGAAAGCAAACTAGAAATGTGCATAGAATGCACATTGAATCTTCAATTCAGCCTTTAGATATCATTCATACAGATATGTGTGGTCCTATGCCCACTAGGTCCTTAGGTGGTTCTCTTTACTTTGTCACTTTCATAGATGATGCTACTAGAAAAGTCTAGGTATATCCTATCAAATCGAAGGATGAGGAATTCCCTACTTTCAAAAAATGGCTTGCTTCAGTTGAGACTGAAAAAGGAACTAAGCTTAAGGCTTTACGTTCAGATAATGGGGGTGAGTATACCTCACATGAATTCAACCTTTTTTTTCATTCTAGAGGGATCCATAGAGAGTTTACAACTCCTTATACCCCAATACAGAATGGTGTAGATAGAGAGAATGAATATGACTATTCAAGATCGAGTACTCTCTATGTTGCATCATGCAAACCTCTCACAAGGCTTTTGGGCAAAAGCAGTATTGATTGCAGTTCATGTGATTAACCTTTCACCTAGTACTGCCAAAGGTCTAAAAGTGGCACAAGAGTTATGGACAAGGAAGCCACCATAAGATCATCTTCGAGTTTTTGGGTGTGAAGCATATGTTCCTATAGCCAATAGTCTTAGACAAATGTTGGACCATAAATCAAAGAAATGCATTTTTCTTGGATATGGTCGAGAAGGACAATTTGGATATCGCTTATGGGATCGTGAAACACGATCACTGATCAGAAGTAGTGATGTCATTTTCAATGAGTCTAAGATGCATAAACAACCCATCAAGGAGGTTGAAGTGAGAAGAGTGGTGTTGAAGGATACTAGTCCTTCGGTTAGCATGCATAAAAATGTTGCACATAGGGATACTCAAGAGAATTTCCATTCAGATCAGTCTGCACATCTTCCTATTCAGCAACCATTGAGACGTTCTGCACGTGTCTCACATCCACCTGATAGATATGTTCCAGGTTTAGATTTTGTTATGCTAACAAATGCCAGTGAGCCTTCTTGCTACAAAGAGGCTATGTAGACAGAGGATCATGTCAAGTGGGAGCGTCCCATGAAGAGTGAATTGGATTCTATTCACAAGAATGGTACTTGGGATGTAGTACCTTTGCCAAAGGGTAGGAAAGCTTTACCATGTAAATGGGTATATAAGCTGAAATTCACATAAGAGAGTGCTTCTCCAAAGTATAAAGCACGACTTGTTGCAAAGGGTTTCAAGCAACAACATGGTGTTGATTTCAAGGAAATCTTCTCTCCATTGGTCAAGATGACTACCCTGCACATGTTGCTTGGATTCGTTGCAATGGAGGACTTAGAGCTGGTCCAAATGGATGTTAAAACTGCTTTCTTGCATGGAGATCTTACATATGAGATCTATATGGAACAACCAGAGGGTTATGTAGTTCCTAGCAAGAAAAGTCTAGTTTGTAAGCTTAAGAAGAGATTGTATGGACTTAAACAATCCCCTAGACAATGGTACCAAAATTTTGATGCTTTTATGAAGTCTCAAGGCTATTCTCAAAGTAATGAGGATCATTGTCTCTACACAAAGAGATGCTCAGATGGAAGCTTGATATGCTTGATACTTTATGATGATGATATGTTTATTGCTGGGAAGTCTTCTTATGATTTGTCAATTCTCAAAAGGAAGTTGAGTCAGACATTTGATATGAAGGATTTGGGGGATGCCAAACATATTCTTGGCATGCTCATTACTCATGACAGGAGTAATAGATGCATATACTTGTCTTAAAGTGAGTACATATCCAAAGTACTTCACAAGTTCAATATGCAGGGTGGAAAGACATTGAGTACACCTTTACCCACATATGTGAAATTGAGCAAGGATGATTGCCCCAAATCAGATGAGGAAAAAGAATTCATGACCAAAACTCCCTATCAGTCTACTATTGGTAGTCTCATGTATGTTATGGTAGCTACGAGACCAGACATTGCATTTACAGTGGGAGTTGTGAGCAGATATATGTCTAATCCTGGCAAGAAACTTTGGGAAGCGGTCAAGATGATTTTAAGATATTTGAGTGGCACTAAGAACAAGTGTCTATGCTTAGGTAGAGGGAAAGAATCCATTATTGGTTACACAGATTTTGACTATGCTGGTTGTGTAGACAATTGTAAGTGTACATCAGGGTACATTTTACATTTTGCTGGAGGTGCTATCTCTTGGAGATCTCATCTTCAAGAATGTACTGCTATTTCCACCACAAAAGCAAAGTATGTTGCAACAAGTGAGGCATGTAAGGAAGGGTTGTGGCTTTCTCGTCTTGCTTGTGATATGGGTTTACCTCAGCATGTACCTCGTTTGCTCAGTGATAGTCAGAGTGCCATTGCTTTGGCTAAGAATTCGGTCTATCATGCAAAGACCAAGCACAATGAGGTAAGGTATCACTTGATTCAAGATTGCTTAGGCATTGAGCGCATTATTCTTCAGAAGGTTCACACTCAAGATAATGCTCCATATGCTTTGACTAAAGCTCTACCACAGGATAGCTTTCGACACTGTTGTCACTTGATGGGGGTTACTTGACTCCTAATCTTACACAGTCACTTGTATACTGTGTAACATGCCCATCAGGTGGGAGGTATACTTTGTATACTTACACTCAGGTATTCTTTATCATTCTTTATTTTTCTCCCATAGTTACTTTGGCTATATTGGCCTTTAGTGGGAGATTGTTACCGTTAGTGTCCATATGAAAGGCCAAATGGCCACTGGGCACTTCTTTGTGTATGTTCTTTAATAAAACATATAGTGGCCTGGTCAGTCACAGACTGTATGTTCGATTGCATTTGTAAGACCTAAGAAGCCTGTCTTTGTGCTCCCTGTGTACTGTGTTTTTCTATGTATTCTGGAGCTTCTATACGGAGTACTGTGTGCCGCCTTAGGAGCTCAAGTTTCTACTCCGAGGATATCATCGTGGAGATCTCGAGAAGGAGAGAGCACTATGGTGCATCGCTATCGAAATACTTTAATACATACATACATGCATACATACATACATACATACATACATACATACATACATACATACATACATACATACATACATACACACACACATACATACATACATACATACATACATACATACATACATGTTGGAATTTGAGGTCTGTAGAAGCACGCGAATAGCACAAGGAAGAAGAAGAAGCTTGGAGCACAACACACAATACTGAATGTATCCGCACTAGAATGTACAAAGATAAGTCACCCATTAGGGTAGTAGGCGTATATACAAGCCAGGGGAAAAAAAACCTCCTAAAGAGGGAAAAAAGTGCTCCGGCGGTCCTAGAGTGTTCACACACATCACCACCTAAATATATGAACGAATCCCCCCTTGGAGTGATGCAGTGAACAAGGAGCTGGCACTCATGTATAAGGAAGTGCCAAGCTATGTGGAATCAATCCACAAAAGGAAGTAAGCCCAAAGCTTTGCGAAAAGCTTCAAACTTCTCCCTACGTAGAGCCTTCGTGAAAAGGTCTGCAATGTTCTCCTATGTAGGTGCATATGCCAAGCTGACCTATCTAGCAGAGAACCTCTCCCTGACATAATGATAATGCACCTCAATGTGCTTAGTGCGAGCATGGAGCACATGGTTCGTCGCAAGTGCCAATGCGCTCTGACTATCAGTGAAGATGGTGGTTGCAGAAGACTTACCAACACCCAAATGAGCCATAAGGCATCTCAACCACATGCACTCAAGAGTCATTGTGGAAGCTGCCCTATACTCAGCCTCACACTAGAAGTGGCCAGAGTAAGCTACTTCTCGCTCAACCAAGATATACATGAGCTACCAAGCATGAAGCAAAAGCCACTAGTGGACACACAAGTGTCATAGCAACTAGCCTAGTCAGAGTTAGAAAAAGCATGTGGTAATGATCCCCCTTGAGATAAAACAATCCAAGTAGCCGGGTACCAGTAAAGTAGCAAAAGATGTGCTTAACCATCCGCCAATGCTTGAAACCTGGGAAATGCATAAACGTGTTCATCTATGAGACAACAAATTGAATATCTCGCTGAGTAATGCATAAGTAAATCAAGCATCCAACAGCCTGTTGATAGAGAACAACATCAAATGCATCTCCAACATCATGATGACTCAATCATAAACGTGTCTCCATAGTAGTGGCAATAGGTTTACAGTCTTGAAGGCCAAAATGTTACAATAATATGTCAATATATTTCATTTGACACAAAGCCATTCCACCATCAACTTGCATTAATTGAATGCTCAAATAATGATGCAAATGCCCCAAAATCAGACATCTCAAATGAGACATGCAAATCAGCGTTAAAATCAACAATATGCTTGTCATGAGGACCAGTGAGTAGCATGTCATCAACATACACAACAATGATCAGAAGCAAATCATTAGCATGCTTAACATATAAGGTGCTTTCAATTGGATTGTTCTCAAAACCATGTGCAATCAGATAGGCATGTATCTTTTCATACCAAACATGTGGTGCTTGCTTTAAACCATATAATACTTTCTTCATCCTGCACACTTGGGTTTCATGCCCTTTCCACACAAAGCCATGGGGCTGAAAAACATACACTTCTTCATGCAATTCACCATTTAGAAATGTAGTTTTAATGTCCAACTAATGTACATTCCAACCATGATGAGATGCAAGTGCACAAATGCTACGAATAGTAGTCATTCGACATGTAGGAGCAAAGGTTTCATCAAAATCAATGCCTCTTTCCTGTGCATAACCCTTTGCAACAAGCCTAGCCTTATAGCTCTCAATTGTTCCATCAGGCTTATACTTCAACTTGTATACCCACTTAGTGCCAATGGCCGTTTTGCCAGGAGGCAAGTCACATAAAGACTAGGTACCATTTTTCATGATAGCATCATATTCAGATTGCATAGTAGCCATCTAATTTTCAGAATTTTGTGCCTCATCAAATGAACCAGGCTCATTCTCACCACAGAGACTAGAGGTAGCCATAGCATAGCAATTTGATGCAAAAGAGGCACTATGAGAGCTTGAATGAGTACAATATGATAGACGTGCATCTAATTTGCTATCTTGCAGAGTTTGCACCAACCATTTTGGCATAATTTTTGCCTCCTCAATGTCAACTCTCTCATCAACAAGTGCATCATGTAAATTTTCATAAAAAATGGAATGATCTACATCATCACATGAAACCTACAAAGGCTGAAAAGTTGCCTCATTAGGACCAACACTAGACTATCCACCTGTAAAAAAGAGGCAGCAAAGTATCATACATGTCTTTGGAGCTAATAAATGTCTCCTTCATACATGAAAGTAAACGCTAAATAGCATCTTTCAAAAAAACACCACTGCTAACCAAAATGCATTTAGTATATGGATGATGCAGACGATAGCCTTTTCTTTTAGAAATACCCAACAAAAATACATTTTACTTCTTTATGATCCAATTTCCTACGATGTTGTTTAGGCACTAATGCATATTCCAGGCAACCAAAAACATATAGGTGAGCAATAGATGGCTTACGACCATGCCAAGCCTCATATGGAGTGATAGAGTGCAATGCTTTAGTGGGACATCTATTAAGTACATATGCTACACACATAACAACCTTAAGCCAGAAACTATGTGGTAAAGCCTAAATCTTGACCATACACCTCACCATCTCCATGAGTGACCTATTCTTCTGTTCAACAAATCCATTTTGTTGAGGTGTATATGGCACTATACACTGATGTTTTATCCCATTTTTCAGCTAGGAATGCATTAAAGTCAAAAGACATATATTCCCCCCTGGATCAGAATGGAGGGTGCCCATTTTACATGCTGACAGATTGTCAGCCAAAACCAAAAACTGTTTGAGGCACGTAAACACTTTGGACTTTTCTTTCAATGGATATACCCATGCATGCCTAGAAAGATCATCAATGAAAGTCACGAAGTAAAGATACTTTCCAAAAGAAGGTGTCTGCATAGGACCACAGACATAACTATGTACAAGCTACAATGTCTAAGTAGCTCGAATTGAACCATCTTTTGTGAAGGATGAATGTTGCATTTCACTAAAAACATAGCCTTCACAAACATGTTTACCAAGCGCCTCAAGTTTAGGCAAAGAGGACACCATTTCAGATTTCTGTAGGCGTAGCAAACTAGCAAAATTCAGATAACCAAAGCATGCATGCCAAAGCTTTGTATCTGACATAGCCTCAAAATCATGTATCACACATGCTGAATCATTTACAATTTTTTCATAGTCTATGAGCTTATATAGCCCACATAATAAAATGCCAGAAGCAATAATCACATCACCATTTGACAGATCATGAACTGTACATATGTCATCAACAAATTCCACAAACAAGACAATCCTAGCTAAAGCTGAAACTGATAACAGATTCTTCTTGATCCCTAGCACAAATAGAGAATTGGACAATGTGAAAGAACTAACATTAGCAGTAGTTAGAATGATCTTACCAACTCGCATGATAGGATAAAAGGAGTTGTTGGCACATCTGATAGTATTCCTTATAGAGGCAAGCTCGAGTGAAGTGAAGAAACTGTGTTGTGAGGTAATATGTTTGGTTGCCCCACTATCAAAGTTCTAAATATCTAACTCTATTGCAAACATACACTATTCAAGAGAGGATGGGTCAAAATTTCAAATAGTAGTAAACTTCCATTGTTCATTCTGAAATAGATTAGCAGAATCTGTTTTCAGTGTAGAGGTCTTTGCAACAACCATTCCAACTCTTTTTTCTTTGCCTCTTTTGCAGCCAGTTTTGGACAATTCTTTATGACATGATCATTTGCTTTACAGTACCTGCAAATCAATTTTTTGCTTTTCTGTTTTCTTCTCTTCTCTGTCTCCCTTCTTCAATTGTGCAAAACTAGCAGATTTTTGATTATTAGTAAAAGAGCTTCATTTACCTTTTCCCTTCTGAATAGCTATGATAGCTTGATCTGCAACACACATAATGGACTAGTTTGGCCTAGATTGATCTTCCTACAATAGAACTACTCCTCAAATGTTAAGGCATTTGGATTGCCTTTCATCATCAAACAAAAAATAGAAGCAAATCTCTAGTATGAATCGAGAAGACCATTTAGAACAGTCTGC
>CM035420.1:182270283-182300283 GCA_020310875.1 Ceratopteris richardii
ACGGTTAAATTAAGATCAAGAATATTAGATAGGGTATTTTGAAGTTGACCATACCTAGGGGGAACAAAGTTCAGGGATCTCTAGAGTTGTGTCCAAAAAAATCATAGTGCAAATTGGTGAAGTGTTACATGAATGAAAGTGCTTGGTTCTGTCTTTTGAATTTAAGTCTTGAGCTAACGGTGGGCCTTTTACAGGTCCTTTGAGAGCAGCGAAGGGTACGCAAGGCAAGAGTAAGTGCAGGCTTGGGAACACGCGTCCTGGGCACACCAGGGCAACAACACAAGGGAAGGAACTCAAGGTTGGAAAACCCGCAACACCCTCTGTCAATTCTTAGTTTAGGCTAAGTGCGGGTAGTGTTAGAAGTAATTCTAGGCAACAATAGGCACGAGATAAATCAAAGACTATCTAAGAAATCAAGTGCAAGTCAAGAGATAACCTGTGTGTGTGTGAACGAAAACCTTAAAGGAAAAGAACCTAACGTGAAACGACCAAACTAAAGTGCAAAATTAAACTCAAGTATTCCTAACGACGTGATATCAGACAAGAGTATAAACACGATAATCAACATAAAAAGGGAATTAAGTAATTGATACAAAGGACTCAGAAACGTGGTGGTACATGGGACAAATTGGGTTAATCAATTAGGCATATGAACCTTAGATCAAGACGACACCTAGTAAGAGAGAGACAAAGCCTTAGGTCTTCAGAGGCTAGTGTCAGGTCTTGGGCCCAGCAGTTGAGTCACCACTCACATTACCCTAGATCTGATACCAGTGAATCAGAGATGTCTCAAGGCATGGACAGACCTACAGGAAGTTCAGGAGTGCCATACTTGCACATGGTAGAAGGCCCATACAAAACGCAGTTGGAATACCTTAGGTCCAATCGATTAGGTGCCAGCATCTATGAGGACGGCCTAGGAAGATCTGTGGTACAGATTAAGAACCCTGATCAATCCATTGGATTAGAGCACCCAGCTGTCAAGTTTGAAAACGGAGCATACTTGGACAAAGAAGGAACCATATACGTAGTCACCAGTCACCCAGATAGGACGGACGAATTTGGAAACGTGATCTCAGAAGCGGACTTAGGGGACCTAGAGCAAGGAAACATGGGTACAGAACCTAGAACCCCTCGAGGCAAATCGGTTCTCACTAGGATTATTACACCAGAGTGGATTCCCTAGGATAATAAGAGCATAGATTTGCTCCTCAATCGAGAAACTGACGAAGCCTTTTGGAGGTATAAATCTGATCAGCCAACTGATATAGGAACAATCATGATCTATGAGTTTAAGGATCCTGATAGCCCAGGCAGAGTGACCTACTTAGATCACGCTTCGGAGAGGATCTTTGTGGTTACGGAAAATGATAGGCATGCTTACACTTGGAAGGGTGAATTTGTTTTCCCCCAACCAAGATCGAATGTATCCTATGGTCACCCTGGAGCTGGAACATCCCAAGCTCCTGGAACTCAAAGAGACAGACATAGAGAAAGGCCGGAAGTAAGCTTTGCCAACCCAGTGGGCAGAGAAAGAGCGAGGGCGGAAACAAATAGAGTAGAACCTAAGATACTTAGAGCTCACAGGAATCAAAGAAATGCGGATGAGTTCCCTCTACCATGACCTAGAGAGCACACAAGGACTTTGAGACCGACTCAGCTAGTTAAGTCCATGAAGAACTACTTCGATGGCACTGGAGATCCATACGATCATGTGGCTGAGTTTAGGCAAGTCCTGAGAGCCGAACAAGTGGAGGATCTATTCACGCAGTACAATGCCTTTGGTCTGACCCTTAGGAACACTGCCCTGACATGGTTTCAGCCACTAAATGAGAGGCAGTTTAGGAGCATAGACCAACTCCTAGAGGCTTTCATTATTGAATTCTCTAAGAGTGGCATAAGGCATAATACCTCCTCGCTGATTCACAGCTTCAAGCAAACCCCGCAAGAGACCGTGAGACTTGCAGGAAGGAGATTTAGGCAATACTTAGAAAGATGCCCTGTCTCGGAGCTACCCACACCAGCTAAGCAAGTGGCTTTATTCCTGGATGGATTGCTAAGTACTAAATTGAGATCTTATGTGTACTTGAAGGACCCTAGGACCATAGAAGAGTGTGTACGCATATGTATTGACATTGAGGATAACCTAGGGGAGGAGTTAGAGCTTTCCAAGATATACAAAGATTCGGATAGTGCCTCTAACATCTCTTCCACGCAATCCACATCAATCGAGGAACTTGCAGAAAAAGTAGCTCAAAAATTAGGCGTCTCTAGTAAACAAATTCCTAGATTTGCCCCAGTGAAAAGATGTTATACTTGTGGTGGCGACCACATGGCGAATGTCTGCCCCATTATGGCTCAACCCCAAGTTAATCCTAGTAGCCAGTACTGCACCATAGAACGGAGATACACAAATCACACAGCACAAGATTGCCCATACAACAAGCAGGCGGTTAGGCAACCCTACCCTCAGCAGGGAAGATACCAGAACCCGTACCCTCCACAACCATATGGCAGGCCACAACAACACTATCAGCAACCATACCAAAACCTCCAAGGGCCTCAGCCTGTGTTAGCACAATAACCCCCTGCCCCAGCTAATGCGATCCCAGTAAAATATGCAGCTGCAGAAGAGAACCTGAATAGAGCTATAGTCCCCGTAACACCTTTGCTCTCTGAAAGTGACCCCAGTGACCATAGCTTTGATTCTACACATGTCGATAGTCCCCAGGCCTACTACATGCAGTCTCCTGAGCATGGTGAGTCCTACTATAGTGAGGAACCGAGTGAACCTAGTTGGGAGTCAGATTACACAAACGTCATGTATACGAACCCCAATCCTAGGCCTCAACCTAGGCAGGTAAGACCCCCATTCCCTAGAGGACCATGCTACAGATGTCAGGGAGATCACCTCATTCGTGATTGTCCCTTACCTCCACCAACACAACCCCAGTCAGTAACAATTCAGGGCTTCTGCCAAGAATGTGGAAAGGAGCATCTCTTACGAGACTGCCCTAAGAATCCTAATAATATGCCAAAAATCACTCCTATTAACGTTATTGGGTTGGTGGTAGACTCCACAGGAAGTGTGACATCCACCGCACCAGTACAAGTAGTGACTAGAGCTCAGGCATTGCAGCAGAATCAAGGGGTAAACCAGGATAAGAACCCAGAGGCTAGTGAAACCGAGAGCATAACAAAGAAAAGGACTAGAGCGTGGAAAGATAGTCGGGAAAGAATGAAAAGACAATGGGCTAAAAAGATGAGTGAACTTGAGGAAAGTATAAGAGAAACCAAAGCCAGGATAACTGAACTCACATCTCAAACTCCCTCTCACACTACCCCACCACCACCATTCCCATCGCCACCCAACCCGCCACCTTCCAACCCACCTCATACGATTCCACCACCCCCTAGAGTAGGATCAGTATTAGCTGATCCCACTCCTGAAGACATAGACATGATGCTTAAAGCATATCAGGCCAGAATCCAAGAAGGGCCAAACGTCACGGATCATGACAAGTGTTACCCTAGAGCTGACCTAGAGATAGAAAGAACCAAGCTTTGCGCGAAAATGGTCGCATTGGCTCAGACTATGTTTGAAGCCAGTCGCCTTTTCAATTACTCGGGCTCAGCCAAGACGCAATTACACTTGGATGGACTTCTAGAGAATTTAGAGGGCATAATTGCAAGATCTGCCAAGGAAGAAAAAAATCAAGAAAAGGAGAAAGCAAGCAAAAACATGACCCATCCCCCATCAAAAGTTTATGTGGCCAATTCCACTGAACCAGACAACCCCCCCTCCCTAGAAAGAATAGAGAATCTAATGGCACAATCACCAAAGGAACCAGCCTCTCAACACAAGGGCAAGGCAAGTGAAAGAGTAAGCATTCCTGCTCAAGAAGCCTATGTGCCTGAAGCCTATGTGCCTAACTCTACGGAGCCGGACACATCATCTTCTATGAATCGATTCACACCAGAATTCCTACAAGAGATTCAAGAAGACAAATGGGCTAAAGAAAGTGAAGTCCCTCCTCCTATTGAACTTATGGACGAGGCACATGACCAATTCCCACAAGATATCCCATCCATTTATGAGGAACAAGAGAGTACCCACTCTCAAGAAAGACTAGACTTCGAGTCGAACTCTTTACAAGAATTACCCCACTTTACGGGTCCATGGGAAACTAAGTCCACCTGTATGAGAACACCTACAGTCATGGTAAGAAACGAAGATTCAGTCTTACCTAGGAACACAGAGGTAGTGAAAAACACTAAAGTGCAGTGCAATCTCAAGTTAGAAGAGCTACTCAAGGTTAGACCTGAATTATGGAAACATGTCGCCAAACAAGTACCAGAGATAGCAAAACCTCGTTCCCAGGTAGGATCACATAGAACAGTGCCGGAGATACCCTTGGATAAGATAGGAGATATGTGTGAAGGTGAAGAAGGGAACACCTATCTTCCCATTACCTACCAGGAGTACACCACCAAGGCAATTTTGGACTCAGGCGCAGGAGTGGCAATTGCCACCACTTCCCTATGGAAGCGTTGGGGCAAGCCAGCACTCAGGCCAACGAGAATGAAATTGCAGATGGCCGATGGTCATATTGAGAGACCCTTAGGATTGCTAGAAGGAATAACTCTCACCACCTGTGGTGTCGAGTTTGAGCATACATTTGCTATATGTGACTTCAGCAAAAATCATGCCTATGAGATGATTTTGGGAAGACCATTTATGCGACAGTTGCAAGTGGTACAGGACTGGGGAACCAATTCTTTGTACCTGCAGCACTTAGGTGTTACGACCAAAGTCAATCTTAAGGATTACTCTCATAGAGATGTACCTCCTATCCAATGGAATCCCATCCATAGAGCCAAAGATGATACGGAATCGGTGCATTCCATGGGGTCAGGATCCTCTTGGATGCATGAAGACACCCACTTATGGATGTGCAAAGTAGCAGTAGACGAAGAGAAGAGAGAAAAAGCCAGAGAGGTAGGTGCAAAAGAAACCCATAGATCAATCCAAGACCCAGCCTATGCACCTGTAGTTTTTCCAGACGAAGATTTCGAACCTCACGGCTGGGCAGAAATTTTAGCAACCATGGATGTAGCCATCAATGAGGAACAATGGACACCTCACTGTGATGAGGATGGTTATGATATTTCAGTCTTCTCTATAGAGCCAATCATGGGAGAGGCAGTTCTAGAAGAATGCGAACCTAGCCCTGATGCATTTGAGGATGCAAGTGACTCCGATCTAGAGTCGATCATTATGGACCCACCATTTGCATCAGATGAAGAATACTTCCATGAAGTAGAATTTCGACCCCAGAGGCATGGAGAGCTTACAAACGATGTAAGATTAGCCACACATGTGACCCCTAAGGAAGAAGCAAAGAAACGAAAGAAGAGAGAAGTCTCACCAGAAGAGGAAGAATCTTTGTTTGAGGTCCCAGAAAATTTTAAGAAGTACGAGATAGACGATAGGAGAGTCATGATAAGAATGCCTAAACGAGAGGCGCAATCAGGAGAGGCCTATGATAACAAAGAAACCACCAAGAAAATAGTAGTGGCCCTAGAAGAAGGAGAGGAGAGATGCACGTACATAGGCCATGACCTAACAGAGGAAGAAGAGCATGCGTTAATAACCTTGGTAAGAGAATACAAAGATGTATTCGCTTGGAGTTACAAGGATTTGAAAGGTGTTGACCCTGATTTATGCTCACACACTATCCCCATGACCTCAGATGCTAAACCCTCTAAGCAAAAGCCCTATACATATAACGATAATTACGCTGCCAAAATCAAAGAGGAGATAGATAGACTGGTCGAAGCTGGATTTATCTATGAAATTGAGCACACTGAATGGGTATCCCCCATCGTAGTGGTGCCCAAGAAGAATGGCAAGCTGCGTGTGTGCATTAAATTGAAGAAGGTTAATGCAGCCACAATTCGGGATAACTATCCACTTCCTATCACAGAGCATCTCTTAGAAAGAGTAGCAGGCAAGGAAGTGTACAGGTTCCTCGATGGATTTTCGGGCTACAATCAAGTAGCCATAGCTCCAGAAGATCAGCATAAGACATCTTTTGCCACAGAGTGGGGCATTTTTGCCTTTAGAGTAATGCCATTTGGGCTTACCAATGCACCAGCAACCTTCCAGAGATTAATGTGCCATGTGTTTAAGGAGTTCCTGAGGAAGAATTTAGAGGTCTATGTTGATGACCTTTGTGCTCATTCCAACATCAGACAAACCCATATCCCTGAACTCAGACAAATCTTTGACAAATGTAGAGAATATCAAGTCTGCCTGAACCCAGAAAAATGTGTTTTCATGGTCAGGCAAGGCAAGATTTTAGGGCACATAGTGTCAAAGAATGGCATATCTACTGATGAAGAGAAAGTGAGAGCGATAGCAGAGCTCCCTAGGCCAAAGAATGTCAAGGAAGTACAAGCTTTCATGGGGCATTGTGGTTATTACCGACGATTTATACACATGTATGTTGTCATTGCAAAGCCCATGTACGGACTTCTGACTAACTTTGAGTGGACAGATGAATGTGAGAATTCCTTCCAGGAGCTTAAACGAAGATTATGTTCAGCACCAATCTTGACTACACCAGATTGGAATAAGCCATTCCATGTTCACGTGGATGCATCCAATTATGCCATTGGATGTGTGCTTGCACAACCTACTGGTGAAGGTAACATGGATCTTCCAATTGCCTATGCCAGTAGACAATTGAATGTAGCTGAACGAAATTACACCACTACTGAGAGAGAAGGCTTAGGCATGGTGTATGCGGTTAAAAAGTTTAGACATTACTTGCTTGCAAATAAGTTTAAATTTTTTACTGACCATCAGGCACTGCTATATCTTGTGAACAAGCCATGCAATACAGGTAGATTAGTAAGATGGTTTCTCTTACTAATGGAATATGATTTTGAGGTTGTGGTAAGAAAAGGGAGAACTCATTTGAGAGCAGATCATCTCTCTAGGCTCACATCTGGAGAAGCCCCACAAGGAGTATCAGATGACCTTCCTGATGCTTACTTGTTTAATTTGGAAGTGGTGCCGCAGTGGGCTAAGCCATTGGTACCAGTATTGACATACGGGCCTAACCATTCTGTAGTAAACACACAGAATAGAGAGGTTGTGAGAGCCCAAAAGTACCACATCATGGCAGGAAGCATGTACAAGCACACAGATCAAGGAATCTTGGCTTGTTGTGTGGAAGAGGACGAGTACAATAAATGGTTGCATTTAGCACATGTAGGTGCGTTAGAGCAACACTACTCAAAACAACGAACCCTACAGACACTAAGGAGACTCGGAGTGCATTGGCGAACTATGGAAGCTGATGTCCAAAAGTTGTGCAAGGAATGCCCAATCTGTTGCACTAAACCACCTGTGGAACATGCCACTCTTTATAAAGTATCCATAGTGCCAGATTGGAGTGAACCGCTAGTATCCTTCCTGAGGACGAAAACATTCCCTCCAGACATGACTCTGGCAAGGAAAAGAAGTTTAGAACAAGAAGCCCAGGATTACTCACTTATTGGTGATAATCTATACAAACGTGGTAAAGACGGTTACCTGAGACTATGTGTCCATGAGAGTGAGTATCTCAAGATCTTGGACACTACTCACCAAGGTGTAGCAGGAGGACACTTTGGACCAGATCGGGTGATCAAGGCAATACTATTTGCGGGCTTCTGGTGGCCGACCCTTCACATGGATGCACATACCTATGTGAAACGGTGTGATGTCTGTCAGCAAACTCAGTATCCTATACGCAAAGATGAGATGCCACTGAAACCTATGATGGGTGGACGTGCATTCTCTAAGTGGGGAATAGACTTCGTAGGTCCTATCAATCCCCCAGCTAAGGGTTCCCATGCAGAATATATCATTGTTGCAACAGACTATCTAACTAAGTGGGTAGAGGTAAAAGCCACAACGAAGAACGATGCTCAAACAACTGCTAAATTCTTGTTTGAAAATGTATTCACTAGATACGGGCTACCTATAGAGCTAGTTAGTGATAGAGGCACTCATTTCTTAAATGAAGTTATTGAAAATCTGCTCCAAGAATTCTTGGTAGTACACAAGAAGTCTGCCCCCTATCACCCTCAAGCAAATGGCCAGGCTAAGAGCACCAACAAGATCATATGCAGTGTATTGACGAAATTAGTGAACAATAAACGCTCTGATTGGGACAAACAGCTACACCATGCTGTTTGGGCATACCGAGTTGCCTACAAAACGGTACTCCAAGCCACCCCCTTTCAGATGGTATTTGGCCAAAACGCCGTGCTACCTTTGGATTTCTTAATACCTACACTGAAAGTAGCACAAGAGCATGAATGGACGGGTCATGAACTCTCCTCTAGGCTTTTTGACCTTGAACGATTAGGAGAAACAAGACTGAGAGCAGCTGCAGGGATATATGCAGCTACATACTTTGATGCCCATGTGAAGGATAAGGGCTTGAAAGCAGGAGATCTAGTTTTAGTCTACACATTGAAACAACATGCAAGGAAGCTAGAAAAGAGAGGCTACGGACCTATGATCATCAACAGGATTTCCACGAGTGGAGCAGTACAACTAGCCACTTTAGAGGGTGATGTTCTCCCAAACTATATTAGCGGATGCAGAGTCAAGTTGTATCAGGAACCCCTCACGGAGGAAATGCTAAGTTGACTCAATACTGCTAAGAAACGCAAAGAGGAAGAAAAGCGAATTCGAGAAGAAGCTCAAGCGGAAGCCCTAGAGCGCATACGGAGAATGAAATTAAGAAGACAAGGGAGAGAGCACCCTAGGGAAGATGCATATGTAGATCAAGGATATGACGTGGCTATGTGTGAAGTTTCAGGTGTTAGCTCACATAAGATAACCGATCGACGTCCTTTCATAACCTTAGATATAGGACAAGGAAAGAGTGCAAGGACTATAAGAGCCTTGATTGACTCAGGTGCAGCCACTAGTGTTGTTAAATTGTCTTACTGTCAAGAGTTGCAATTAACTGTCAATCCTGTGGAAGCATATCTCATAGGATTGGGAGGTGTGGAAACCCCTTGCATAGGCGAGGTGGAACTTCCCCTCTATATTCATGATGAAGCAATGTCAGTTAAAGTACTAGTATGTCAAGATGAGGACCTCACGGAACCCCTTGTCTTGGGTCAAGACTAGATCTATGACCAAGCCGTCAACTTAAACCTAAGAAGTGGACTTCTTCAGGTATGGGTGAATCAGACTAGAATTACAATTGAGTTAAATAATGGAGCACTCAAGGAACTAGAAAAGACACGGACTCCTGGTCCCTCCAGGGGTACACATGAAGTTGACCATGCTGTTCTTGTCCAAGGCTATGTGATGCAGAAGAATGAAGATCTCAAAAAAGGAGTCAGAACCACAATGGAACTCCCTTCTTTTCCAAAGACCAGAAGGAGGTAGCAACTAAGGGCAGATCAATCACTGAAGACTCTCCAAGCGAGAGACCAAAGGAACGCGCGAAGCAGAACAACTCAGCCGATGAGACAAATGTGGGTGCGGAAAGACGAGCTGCCGACCGTAACTAAGTCGCAACAACGGTCTCAACTTCCTATTAGTAATCAATGACTTGATGCTAATAAGAGGACTCCTAAAACCTCTGTTGAGAAAGTGAAATCCATCTGGGTGCCCAAGAAGTCGATGAAGGCTGACCCACAATCAAGACAAATTTGGGTGCCTAAGGTTTGCTTGCGGGCTCAACTAGTCCCACACAATTCACATCTTACCCGACATAGTTTACTTGCTCAAGCAGCCGCCACCCACTCTTGTCGGATACACTCGAACACACTGCCACCCAGAAGCACGCACAGACTCACTCGTAAATGGGTCCCGATGACACAACAACTCCCAGTAGAATTACTCATGCAACCCTCCCGAATCTCCACAAAACCAAGACCAAAAGCCATTCATGGTGTTTGGCAACCTAAGACTTGTAATAAACCCCCCGACCCCAATCTGTGAATTCATCTCCACTTACTAACTACATTAGTCAGACAGCTCACCTTTCCATCTAACTCCTAGGACTAACCAGGCATTAACTACACACACTGTCATCGTGCACTTACTAACCACTAACTCATCATCTACCTCGTGTTAATGTTGTAACGGGGACAACAACAGATTTATTCTGTCCATTACGATGTTAACACATGGTTCTATATTCTCACAGAACCAACAAGCAAGCAGGGCCATGGCAGAAGCAGGAGGTGCCAGTTCTCAAGCCGGATCCAGCACACAAATTGTGGATATAGAAACACTCCTCCTCGAGCCACATCTCACCGAAAGACCGCAAGAACTTCAAGCTGTGCATGTCCTCCCGATTCAGGATCCTCCTCAGGGACACACCTCTCAGGTGGGCAAACACGCTCATTGGTTCAGTGATGTTGCTGGACCATTGGGTGATGGAACCTATTTCTGGGAAGTTGAATTGGAGTTTAATGGTAAATGGGGACGCTACCATTTTTTCACGCGCGAGTTTGAGAGTTATCAAAATGCCGAAGTCATGCGTTCAGTATGGACCAAAGCCGGCTTGGACAGTTATTTCAGGGCCCACTTACCAAAGCCGGATTTCTTGCGTTGTTCTTATCTTATCAGTATCATCACTCCAAGCAGGGCCAAGGGAGGCGACAGCACCTTTGTGTTACCCTCACTACTGCCGGGCCATGAACTTAAAAGATTCAAGCTGACCCTCAATCTGGTACGAGAAGCATTGGGCATGTATGGTATGCACATCCCCACTGAAAAGGAAACAATGGTTCCAGGCAGAATGAAACATAAAGATCTCAATAAGCTGAAGGATATGGTAGCGATGACACCGACCATCGCTCTTCACCTACGGACCGTCATGCAGCATTTTGCTTTCCCCGCCCAGGAAAGATTCACCATGCCCCCAAAGAAAATATGGTTTAGCTTGTATCTGGCAGAGACAGAAAGCCTCCCCATCAACATACCACATTGGATCATAGATCAGATTCACCTAGCCCATCAAAGGTGGAACAAGAAGCAGAAGAATGTGCTTCATGGATGTTGTGCTCTAACCAAGATAATCTACCGATGTCTTGCCTATGACGTGCCTATTCAGCGGGCACTCATATGGCCTCGGGCCCAGGAATTCCAGAGAAGGCTATCAGTGGCAGGTCCCCCATCAAAGAAGATGAGAGGGGGAGTCCAACTACCCTGCGCTCAACCAAGGGGAGCCACCACTACACCAGAAATTACCCCTCCCCAGACACGACGCATTAGGCCATTCACCATCCGGCTCCCAAGACCGAGTACAGAGGGACCCAATCTGGTGTTTCCACCCGTCCCATCAGATTTGGAATTTCCACAGGGCTTTACTCTCAATGATCTCACTGATGAAGAAGTGGCTAGACTAATCTACGACTCTAATCTCGAAACGGAGGCAGAGCGAGCTCAGGAACCACAAACCCATACAACAACGTCAGCCCCCACCCAACCACAAGTTGTAGAAGTCGACGTCGAGGAACAAGAGACCGAACAAGAGGAAGAAGCCTACGAGGAACAAGAGTATGACGAACTTTCAGAGTTAGAAGGTGCCCCTGCGTATTCGGCACAAATAAAAAGACTATATCGAACCATGCAACTAGTTCAAGAACAACATAAAATGTCACTGGAAGCAGGCAAGAAACTCATGAACCAATTGCTGGCAGAGGAAGGCGTGGATGACATGTTCATCGAGTCCATAAACCTACACGCCGATGCAGTAGGATTGGATGAGGCCATTCATGAGGCAATGGCCTACATTCACCGATTTGAGAAAAGGGTTCCCGCTCGTCCCATGAGGTCCGGGAAGCAAATTCATATCAACGTGTCAGCACAAGGAGATACAACGCAAGCAGGCGAACATCAGGAAGCACCACTGTCACCACCATCCCCACCTCGCACTACACAACTCACTCCACCACATGACACTAGCACCACCACGTCCACTACCACCACAATCGTCATGGGAATTCCACTCTCGCCGGGAATCCAATTCGGGGGAGTCACCATGCCCACTTTCACCACTCTCTTCACTAACGTCACATCCACCCCACCCACAATCCCCATCTACACGGTCACTCAAACAGTTGACACTATGGAAACATCTCCTGCCACTGCACCGCTCCCTCCCCCCATGCCACCTTCATCTCCCATACCCCCTCCACCCACATCCCCACTTGCATCCACATCATTCACAACTCCCTTTCCCACTCCCATTCCCCCTGCATCTTCACCCCTCCCTGCATCATTTAATGTAAATAGTATATTTCTAGCGTTAAATCAATGTGTATATCAGCTTCAGAATGAGTACAGAGCTCTGGACGGCCGGTATCAACAACTGACAACACATCACCAGAACTTACAAAGGCAATTTAAAATTCTGGAAGAGGAAAATGCAGATGTGAATCAACGTTATACAACGCTTGAGCAGGCTCACCAAACACTATTGGAGGCACCCCAACCATCGATAGAATCAGGCATCAAACAACTAGAAGCCTTGCTCGAAGTATACCAGACCGATAACCTACGAGTCAGACGTAACTTGGCGCTACTCAGGAAACATATGGCCACGGCACTGGAAGAGAACAAGAGACTGCAAAAACAAAATGAAGAGAATCTGGAAGCGGCAATGGAAGGCTCTCCCCACGAGATAGATCCAGAGCAGTTCAAAGCAGTTCCCACGGAGACGATGAAAACCATTTTGGAAAGCTATGCAGATCTCCTGGAAGCCCATGATGACTTGGAAAGAGAACGTGACACACTACAGAGCAGACTTAAGGAACAGGAAGAACAACCGAAGAGTGTCCCATCAACCTCTACCTCAGACGAAATAAAGGCCTTGACTGAGCAGGTAGCAGAACTACAAAAGAGGTTATTGACATACGAGAGGCAGCCCTCTCCAGTGGTAGAACCAGAGCCAGAAGAGTTGGTCCCTATTGAGGTAGATGATTCGTACGAAGAACCGTATGTTCCTATGCCAATGCCAGGCGGGCAACGAACCTCAGAGGGACTAGATACCTTGGAAGTGGAAGCACCCGAGTGGCTTCAGACACTGGAAAGGACAGTGAACACCCACAAAGAACGGGTGGCCATTCAGATCCGGTTACTAGCAAACCTAGAAGAAACTGTCATAAAGTCAGAATATTTTAGAAGCATGTCTCATCATAGATGGATCGGCACCAATGATGACCAATATGTGCCATACTGCATACTGTTGGCCGATTACAACGCCGAGATTCAACGACAATGCGGCAAGCCTCCCACATTCGCTACACAATTTGGTCCAGATGATATACCGGAAAGTGCTACGCGTGGGTCCATCCATCAACCCACCTGGAGGATCAGGCTTCTGGAAACATATCCTGAAATGGTCCAAACCTGGAATAATATGCCGTTGTTTATTAAGTATAACCCTTGTTACATTCCAGTTCTTCGAAGACGCACCTGGCCTGAATTCACTATTGCCGTCAGAGACATCAAAGCCTGTGCAAAATGGTTGAATTACGTTTATCTAGCACCTCCACGAGGACCCCCCACGGTCAACTACATGATTTCTACAATCCGTCACTGGAGTATTCGGCTACGCAATAATCCCGATGTGATGGCCCAGATGTGTATGAAAATATTTGAATTAATGCTGATCACTTTCAGGACGTTTAAGAACATTAAGGACCCTCACTTCTCAGGAGCAGGTTTCGTGACAGGAAACCAGGATCTGGTGTACGATATGAGTACCACCCCATCAATTGAAGTAATATATGCTTGGCACGCCAGAATCAAGTACCTCCCAGCCTGCTTTAAACAGACATTTGAGGAGATGTTCATCACAGGATTCTGGGAATACCACTCCGAAATATTTATACCCAGGCCATCACATCTCCTCCAATTATTTGATGTGGAGAGAACTATTCATTCAGAACAATTGAGGGTGCCTCATCCGGATGTTCCCGGACCTGTGAATTGGGATGATTTGCTCACAGATCTAGCACGCGGCTTACGACTTGAAGAACACCACCTAGCCTCCGATGTCGTCCAATATTATGTTCAAAAATCCTCTAGACAAGGGTCTGTCAGGGGCGACAGACGCGAGAGTGGGGGGGGGTGTTGGCAGCAGTCAGGGAACCGAAGGAGCCACAAGACGAAGAGAGTCAGAGCGAAGGGATAGCACAAGCAGACATGGCAGTCAAAGAAGATTTGGCAAGTAGGCCAATAATTTTCTTCATGAAGAAGCAAGTACGAGCATTCACGCAGATCTAGCACTAAGGCAACCTTTAATTTTTCAAAACCCTTACACCAATTAAAAGTGATTGTCATCACTAACAACCCCTGTAAATACCATGTTCACCTTTTTGTGCCTCCATTTTGTGCAAGCCAAGGAGTCCTCGAGCTTGAGGAGCCTTAGAAGTAGTTGCTTACCAATTTTCGTATTTTTTAGATCTCATTTGAGCCCTCAAATAAGCCCTAGAACCTAATTTTTAACTAGGCCGGACACTAGGTCTGGACAGGGCCAAAGCTAGTCAAAAACTATAAAAGGAGCTAGAGAGCTCATTTTTGAGGTTAGATTGTAATTGAAACGAACTTGTAAGAGTTTTTTTGAAAGTAATCTAAAAACTCCATTGCTTCTCACTCTTTGTCTTGCCGTGTGTGCGCGTGTGTGTGTATGTGTGTGCATGCTTGTGTGCTTCTCACTCACGCACTTGTGCCTCCATTTGCTCGAGGTCTTCATACCATCCTCACATCTTCCCGGATTGACATTAAAGGAGGTGCTACTCATCACTGAGCTACATGGATACACACATACACACACATACACACACACATACATGCATGCATGCATACATACATACATACATATATACATACATACATACATACATGCATGCATGCATACATACATACATACATACATGCATACATACACACATACATACATGCATACATACATACATACATACATACATACATACATACATACATACATACATACGTACGTACATACATAGGTACGTACATACATACGTAGGTACATACATACATACATACATACATACATACATACATACATACTAACATATTTCCATACATACATCCATGCAAAGATGCATGCATATATACATACATGTGTACACATACATACATACATACATACATACATACATACATACATACATACATATATACATACATACATACATACATACATACATACATACATACATACATACATACATACATACATACATACATACATACATAGATACATATGTACATACATACATACATGCATACATACATACATACATACATACATACATACATACATACATACATACATACATACATACATCCATACATACATACATACATGATCAGGTTTCTTCCTTAACTCATATGAAACATGTACATATGCAATAAAGCTGAATAATTTCGTATGTGATAAGTTTGGCATTTTTACCTATAAACTTCTCTTGAAGTGTCACTTGATGTACAACATCAGTCAAAGTTCTTTTCATGATGTATATGGCAATGTGCATAGCTTTTGGCCAATAAAAATGAGGCATTTTTGTTGATATATTTTGGCAATGATGTGAGCAAACAAAGTTCAGACTGCTGGGCACTCTTTTCCCTCTTTAGGAGGTTTTTCCCCTCTCTTGTATATATGCCTATAACCCTAATGGGTTAATTATCTTTGTACATTCATCTAGTAATTCATTCAGTGTTGTCTTGTGCTCCAAGCTTCTTCTTCTTCTTTCTGTTGTTTCTGTGCTTCCAAAGACCTCAAACTCCAACGATTGGTATCAGATAAAGTTTCCAGTTGATCTAGGATGTCGTCCGCATGCCTCTGGTCACCACTTAGAATCACACAAAATTTGGTGAGCGTACGCAAGGTGATTAGGCGTTCAAAACAACTTTGTTGTGTGGCACTAAAATTTTGATTTGAGCACATTTTGGCCTCCAAACACACTATTGCAACGCTTGCATATGCAATTTGTTTTTTTTGTTCCAAACATATATACTAGTTTCTGTTGGTGTACTTTGCAAGCCTACACATTTGGCTCAAAGGATGTATTAAAGTTTACACATACATGAAGAAGCATAGGAACATATGCTAGTGGTTAATTACCACTTTACCTCATTGTAAAAGTCAATATGACTTAGAATCTTTTGTAATCACCTACCAAAGTGAGTCGTGGAGAAAGTAGCTCATTTGATTGAAGGAATATTTCCAAGCTTTTAGGAGCTTGATCATAGGGAGCCAAAATTTGAATTTGAATTCAAATCTTTGCTCATCACATATAAAAATGAACTTGAAAAGTTGCGGGCTAGAGAGATCATTCCCGAGCCTCATTCTACTGAGTTTGAGTGTGTGTGAGGACTATACCATAGCCTACACCTCTCGACACCATTAGGCAATGTTATTCATACCAATAGGATTGTATACAAGTGTTAATTAATAGATACATTTACATCATTAATCTCTCAGTTCTCTGTTAGTCTACTCAAAAGTCTGTCAACTTGTCAAGGCCATATCTCAGTCAATTCTCCACCAAATCAAGTGATTCAAAGCTTGTTGGATTCAGCTCAAAGTCATCTACATGCTGTCAAAGTTTGAAGTGATTCTATCCAGCCATTTTAGAGAAAGCAAGGTCGAGGTGAACTCTGGTCAATTTCTACTACAGTCCTAAAACGTCGGGGGTATAGCTAAACTTGCTAAATTGATTTCTCTTAGCATAGTTTATCTTTTTACATCATTCCACTTGAAAATGGTAGCTTACTAAGCTAGTTAAATAATTCTAGAAGGAATTTTATCAATTTCTACTGTACTGGTCACACTGAGTTATCTGTTTTGGTTCATATTTACTCAACTCTATTTCTGACTTTCTTTTGCCACATATCAGAAATTGTAAGACATCCCAAGAAACTTGGGAAACCTTGTCATCATATTTTCCCTCCAATACAAGGGCTAGGAAAAATCAGTTGTGGATTGAATTCACAACACTAAGGAAGCAACCTAAGCAAGTTGTTTCAGAATTTGTGACCAAGATCAAAGATGTTGCAGATCAGTTAGCAAGCATAGGAGAAGAGATTGAAGAAGAACAAATTGTAAGGCAAGTGATCAATGGAATCAAGGCTGATGACAAATGGGAAAGCTTCACCATTGCAATGGATCTCTACATGGACATGCACACTCCAGTTCTTACAACTCTCATGGGACAACTATTTACACATGAAGAAAAGCTCACAAAAAATGGAGATACATCCAAAGGTAATAACTCTTCTGCCCTATACACTGATAAGAAGTCTAAGGATAAAGGCAAGAGCAAAAAGATGGAAGATGAAGGCTCTACCTCCCAAGCCAACTATGCAGGGAGAGGTAGATCTTCAAGAGGAAGGGGCAGAGGAGGTAAGCAAGGTAGGGGGAGACCCTATAACTCATCACCATGTAACATTTGTGGTTTATCAAATCATACTACAGATGAGTGTTTCAAGAATTACAAAAATCAGAGAGGAAGAGGCTACCAAAGAGGTGGATACTCACAGTCAAGAGGAAGGTTTAACCATCACCAAGGCCACAACAACAATTACAACAACAATTACAACAACAATTACAATGGAAACTACCAAGGAGGATTCAAAACCAGAAAGGACTACAACAACTACACAAAGGAGCAGGATGACTCTCTTCTGATCATGAACATGAATTCAAAGTTAGGTACAAATGATGACCACCTATTCTACATTGATTCAGGGTGCTCAAATCATGTGGCTGGCAATGTGGCATTACTCTCTGATCTTGAGGAACCAAAAGGTAACCATCAAGTCCAAACAGGTGATGATACAAAGCATTCAGTAGTTAAAGTTGGAAATGTTAAGACTTGTGATGGTAATTAGAATTTGTTGAGCAGGGTACTCTATGTACCAACCATTACAAAAAATTTGATGAGTGTTGGTCAGATTGTGGAGAAAGGTTTGCAGGTAAGATTCAATCAATATGGAGCATATGTGGAGGACCCAAGACATGGGTTCAAGAGGATTGCTAAAGGAGAAAAATCAGGTAGACTTTTCACTTTTGAGTTGGAAGATACAAAGAATACTGCACTATATAGTTATAAAGATCAAACACTTTCAGAGCTTGAGATTTGGCACAAAAGGTTAGGGCACATAGGAGAAAGAACCTTGAAACAAATGTGCAGGGACCAATGTGTGCTTCGCTGAAAAATGCATTTTCATTGGGTATGATTTAAATAAAAAAGGTTACAGGTTTTATAATCCTACCAATAAGGGATTTATGGTAAGCAGAGATGTGATCTTTGATGAAAATGATTCTTGGTATGAGAATGAATGCAGGAAGGTCAAACTACCCTATGATTTGGAAGAGGAATTTCCAAAACTTGCAAAGGAGGAACCTACTTAGAATGAAGCCTCAAGTTCAGATGATGAAGACACTATCAACCTTGAAGAATTCAAAGCATGGAAGTCCAAGGGAAAAATGGAGATGAAGAAGCTTGAAGACATACCTGAATCATCAACTCAATCAATCAGAAGATCTCAAAGAGAAAGCAAGAAACCTATCGGATATGGGTATGATACATCTCTTGTTACTAAACATTCAGTTTATCTTGCCAAGGATTTGTCAAATGAAGAACCAGGTTCATATGAAGAAGCAATAACCAAATCAGAATGGAAAGAAGCTATGGATGAGGAGATTGAAGCACTCAAGGAGAGTGACACATGGGAGTTAGTACCCAAGAAAGATTCTATGAAGGTAATAGGATCTAGATGGATCTATAAGTTGAAAAGAAATTATGATGGAACAATTAATAGGTACAAAGCCAGATTGGTAGCCAAGGGTTTTGCACAAACCCAAGGCATTGACTATGAAGAGACATTTTCTCCTGTGGCCAAGATGCCAACAATCATAGTGTTGGTAAGTGTGGCTACTTCAAAGAATTGGAACATGTACCAACTGGATGTCAAGAATGCTTTCTTGAATGGATGGATTTTAGAAGAAGTTTATATGTCACAACCTCCTTATGTTTGCAAATTAAAGAAGGCTTTATATGGATTGAAGTAGGCACCTAGGGCATGGAATTACAAGTTAACTACATACCTCCAAGGTTTTGTCATGAGCAAGGCTGACACTTCTCTGTTCATTAAGAGAAGTAATTCATAGGTAATTTATCTCTGTGTTTATGTGGATGACATCATCATTACATGTAATGATGTCAATGGAATCAGGTATATCAAAAGCCAGATGATGAAGGAGTTCAAGATCAATGATCTTGGTTTATTGAAGTATTTTCTAGGGCTTGAATTAGTTTACACTAATTCAGGGATATACATTACTCAGAAAAAGTATGTACAAGATATGTTGAAGAAGTTTCACTTGCAGGATGCTAAAGTAGCAAGCACTCCAATGGAGGTGAACCTAAAGCTAAGTGCCCATGAAGGTGATGAAGTCAAAGACATTACAGGTTATCAAAGTATGGTGGGTAGCTTGAACTATGCTACTCTTACAAGAATTGATATTGCATATGGAGTAAGTGTGCTAAGTAAATTTATGCACAAGCCAAGGATACCTCACTTAGAGGCTGCCAAGAGAATCTTGAGATATCTCAAGGGTACACAGAACCATGGTTTGTATTTCCCTTACACTTTAGATATTGATATCAAAGTTTATTCAAATGCAGATTGGGCAGGATGCAAGGATGATAGGAGAAGCACTTCTGGATATATTTCCTTTGCAGGTGACAAACCGATTTCATGGTCTTCAAAGAAGAAACCTACTGTTGCTTTGTCTTCCACAGAAGCAGAGTATAGAGGACTAGCTAATGCCACACAAGAAGCAATTTGGATTAAGCTTTTGTATACAGAATTGGGCTTATATACTAGGTCACCAATTATCTTTGGGGATAATACAAGTTCTCTTCACCTTGCAGCTAATCCTATCTATCATGCTAGGACCAAAAACATAGAGGTTCATTACCATTATGTGAGAGAGAAGTTGATAAGCAAGGAGATTCAACTTACCTATGTATCAACCAACATGCAATGTGCAGATTTGTTGACTAAAGCTTTGGATGGAACAAAACTTTGCAGGTTCAAATCCATGATTGGATTGCAGGATATACTTGAAGATTGAAGATGAATACTTAAGCCAAAATGTTTCGCTTGAGGGGGAGCTGTTGGTGTAATTTGCAAGCCTACACATTTGGCTCAAAGGATGTATTAAAGTTTACACATACATGAAGAAGCATAGGAACATATGCTAGTGGTTAATTACCACTTTACCTCATTGTAAAAGTCAATGTGACTTAGAATATTTTGTAATCACCTACCAAAGTGAGTCGTGGAAAAATTAGCTCATTTGATTGAAGGAATATTTCCAAGCTTTTACGAGCTTGATCATAGGGAGCCAAAAGTTGAATTTGAATTCAAATCTTTGCTCATCACATATAAAAATGAACTTGAAAAGTCGCGGGCTAGAGAGATCATTCCCGAGCCTCATTCTACTGAGTTTGAGTGTGTGTGAGGACTATACCATAGCCTATACCCCTCTACACCATTAGACAATGTTAGTCATGCCAATGGGATTGTATACAAGTGTTAATTAATAAATACATTTACATCATTAATCTTTGAGTTCTCTGTTAGTCTACTCAAAAGTCTGTCAACTTGTCAAGGCCATATCTCAGTCAATTCTCCACCAAATCAAGTGATTCAAAGCTTGTTGGATTCAGCATAAAGTCATATACATGCTCTTAAAGTTTGAAGTGATTCTATTCAGCCATTTTAGAGAAATCTGCATCGAGGTGAACTCTGGTCAATTTCTGCTACAGTCCTAAAAAGTCGGGGGTATAGGTAAACTTGCTAAATTGATTTCTCTTAGCATAGTTTATCTTTTTACATCATTCCACTTGCAAATGGTAGCTTACTAAGCTAGCTAAATACCCCTAGAAGGAATTTTATCAATTTCTACTATACTGGTCACACTGAGCAAAACAGTCAGCAGGTGTCAAGACTAAAATAGAAGGTTTTCTTGAGTTTGTGGACTACAAAGTTATCTGTTTTGGTTCAATCATTACACACATCACTTCCAAAGCACATAGGTCATTTTTTGGTGTTATTGGAAAGCTAAGAAGGTCTACTTATTAACTGTGAAGCAAAAGAGGGCTGGTACAAAGCAGGTTCAGCAGTACCTACTCAGTCTCTTGGAGCATCCATCCATCTATCCCAACAGTTTCAGTTCACCAATAGAAGCACCTCAAAGTTTATTACAAGACTCGTAGAACTTGATAGGGTAGTTCTGTTCAACTTTGTCAGATACAATAATTTTTCTGCATCAAGGTATTTAGTCAAGGGCAATTCCTAAAAGCAATAATGTATTCCATATGCTGCTGTTGAGGATAGGTTGGATGGTACTAATTACCCATTATAGAAATACATGATGGGTCATGGTTGATAGCAAAAGGGCTATGGAATATTGTGAAGGTGTTGAAAAACATCCTATTACACCTACGAATATAGTTATTGAAGGTGATGAAGATGGGTTAAAGATGATGATTATCAAATTCTTGCTCCTGCTACGGTTTCTAATGCACCTACTAGAAACAACTTCGTTGGGATGGAGGAGATGCTTAGGCACATGCATTTATAGCTTTGTCTATCAAACGTGCCATTATCCCTCACATTCACTCTTGCAAAACAACAAATAATGTTTGGGATATAGTTAAGACTTTATACAATATAAGAAATGAGGCCCATGTTGCTTACCTTTGAAAATAGTTGGAGAATGAGCATATCAATGAAGGACATTTTATGGATAGCTTTTTGAGAAAGATCAAAGATTTGAAGGAGCACTTGCCTTCTATTCATGAAGTCTTTCCAGATAGTTCACATGTGTAGACTGTTCTGAATGATCTTCCACATTCATATAAGAGTTTTTCTTCTACTCTTAGATTGATGATAAAAGGTAGTCCAAATGCCTTAACATTTGGGTAGTTAGTCTCTGTATTGTTGTAGGAAGTTGAGTCTAGGTAGAACATGTCCACTATGTGTGTTGCAGATCAAGCTTTCCTAGTTACTTAGAAGGGAAAAGGTAAATGGAGCTCATCTAGTAGTAAGCAGAAATCCGCTAATGCTACGTAGTCAAATAAGGAAGACAAAGATAAGAAGAAAACATAAAAGCATAAAGAGTTTTTAAAATACTATAAGGATAATGATCATGTCATCAAAATTGGCTGCAAAAGAGGCAAAGAACAAAGAGGCGAGAATGGTTTTAGCAAAGGCCTATACACCTAAAGTAGAGTCTACTTATCTTGTTTGAAATGAAGAATGGGCATTTACCACTGTATGCAACTATGATCCATCTTCTCATGAGTAGTATATGTCTGTAGTAGACTTAGATGTTTGGTACTTTGATAGTAGGACAACCAAACATATTAGCTTGTAGTGTAGTTTCTTCAACTCACTTGAGCTTTTCCCTACAGGGAATACTATCACAAGCACTAACAACTCCTCTTATCCTCTAATGTGAGTTGGTAAGATCATTCTGACTACTATTGATGGTAGTTCTTTCACATTGTCAGATGCTTTGTATGTGCCAGGGATGAAGAACAATTTGTTGTCAGTTTCAACATTGGCCAAGATTGTCTTGGTTGTGGTGTATCCTCAAAAGTCAGGTTTTACCACATAGCTTCTGGCTTGAGGCTATCATGTGTGCAACATATGTACTTAACAAGTGTCCCACCAAAGCACTACAATCTATCACTCCATATGAGGCTTGGCATGGTCACAAGCCATGTGTTGCTCATCTGTGTGCCTTTGGTTGTCTGACATATGCATTAGCGCCTGAACAAGAATGCACGAAATTGGATGATAAATGAGTGAAATGTATTTTTGTTGGGTACATATCTGAAAGGGAAGTCTATCATCTATATCATCTAGAAACTAAATGCATTTTGGTTATCCATGATGTTATTTTTGTGGAAGATGCAGTTCAGCCATTACTTCATGTACCAAGGAGACTTCAGTTAGATCTAGAGATGTGTACAACACTTTTTGCCTCTTTTATAATTGGACAGTCAAGTACTAGTCCAAATGAGGCAATTTCTCACTCTTTATAGGTTCCACATGATGATGTAGATCATTCCATTTTTGATGCAGATTTACATAATGCACTTGTTGATGAGAGGATTGATGTACACATATAACTTTAATGGGTTAGTTAGTTCATTCAATGTTGTGTTGTGCTTCAAGCTTCTTTTTCTTCCTTGCATTGTTCATGCACTTTCGTAGACCTCAAACTCCAACAATATTTTTTGCAACCATCAAATCTCTTGATATTTGTGCAATGTTTCTATTTTTGGGTTAATCAATGCCATTCTATTGTGATGTGTACCTAGATGAAAACTTCCTTTGAATTGCATGAATTTTTGTAAAACTCCTCAATTCATTTGATATGTATTCACCTCCTCCATCAGATCTTAATGTTTGAATATGCTTTCCTTTCGACTTTTCCACCATAAACTTGAAATTCAAGGAGAAAACACCTCATTCTTCTCCACCCACTTTCTGGCTATGGTGATTATTGAAGGTGACATAAAACCAACCTCCCATAGATGTCGCCTTTGTAGGACCCCAAACATCTATATGTACTATTTCTAGCATGTTCTCACTAATATGCTTGTCATGCAAAAATGATGCCCTTGACAATTTACCAAATTGACATGCTTCACATACCTTTTGCATCTCTGCAAGCTTGGAATTTAGTAGTCCATTGACAAGATCCTTTGACTACATCAACTTCAACCTCTACAGATTTGCATGTCCAATTTGCTTGTGCCAAATATCTATGTTAGCAATAACACCTACACCTTTTGCAAAAATGGCTGCATTCATTTCAAGAATTTTCACAATCAAGGTGAACATCCTATCCACTTTGTTCCATTTGGTGATCAATACTCCGGTCGGTTTGTACTCTTCTACATATAAATCATCAACATTAAACCTTAGTTGTAATCCTTGGTCAACCATTTTTCGAATAGAAACTAGGTTCTTTGTTATTAACAAGATGTTTTACCTTCCCATTCTTTAGTTATAGTGCTATGTTTCCTGTATGGTTGATAGGATGTGATGTATCATTGCCCCATTCAACAAATACAAGAACTTAAAGTTTCCACAAACTACAAAACTAATCTACCTGGTTGTTCATGTGATTTGAAGCACCAGAATCAACATACTAGACATTATCATTCGATTTTGAAACATCAATAGACATTGTATTCATCAAGTGATGTTGAACCATGCAAAAATTCTCCAAATCATATACACTTGTGGATGCATAGTTATTTTGTAGCTTTGTATTGTTTTGATCCTTCAACCTACAATCATAATCAAAGTGATTAGGTTTAACACAATTCCAACATGCCTTACTATCATTATGTGAATAATTTCTTTGGAAATTTATATGGTCTCTTTGGCTTCACCTACCTCCAAACTGTCCTCTACCTCCTGCATTAGTCTGTTGTTGACCTTGGTCCTAGTTACAACCTCTACCTCAGCCTCTTCCTCTACCAAGGTTACCTGCTTAGAACCAATTTTTCCTTGGGATTTTGATTCGCCATCAAGGTTCTTTTCTTCAATTATCAGTATGGACACAAGATCAACGAATTTTGGGATATTCTCCTTGGTTTGAGTAGAGTTTAGAATTGCTTATATGTAGCTCCTTAACCATGATGGCACACTTCAAACTTATCATCATCATCCACATTGACACCAATAGATGCAAGCGACTCATATATGCTTTTTATTTTTAAGGTGCAACCACTTATCAACATGATCTTTTTCTCCAGTGTATGCAACTTATTCTTGTGTTGCAATTTTTGTGCCTTTGCATTGGCCTCATACAATGTGACCAAATTGTTCCAAGCTTGTTTTGCAGTTTTGGCATCCTGCATGTGCCCAATCATGCTATCTTGTATGCTAATAGACAACCAATAAATTACCTTTCATGCTCATTGATTTGACTCTTCATATTCTCTTAATTGGTCTATAGTCTAATTCCTTTGGTAACCATGGAGGATTTTCATTGTATCCTTCATTGTACTTCCAATAGCCTTTTCCCATCAGGAAATTTTCCATTCTCAATCTCCAAGCATGAATTTGTCCAACTTATTTCTTGTAAGTGAACTCATTCCATCAATATTTGCCATTTCTACCACGATTCACAATACTACAAAAACACTAGAGATAATACCTCTGCTTGAACACTATCACATTATGACTTGAGAGTTTGATCTCCAAAAAGTACATTTCTCGTGTATCAATATTACACGGTATCGCATGAAGCTTTGGATCTAGAATACTTGAGAGATGCTAAAGAGAATGCAACTTACAATTTTGCAAACGGATTAGTTTTTTCATGGGGCCCGCATTGCGGGATCGAAATGGAGTTTGAAATGGCTTTGAAATTGAAATATGAGAAAAATGAGTGATTGTTGAGGGATAACTCATGAAAACATTTTGATGCCTTCTACCTTCACACCAAATGTCATAGCAGTCTGAGATCATTTTTGAAGCATGTGTTGTCCGTGCCTTCTCACATACTCTTCAATGTATCCCTTCTTCATGAGCTCTCTATTGCCACATTGGCTCTAAGAATATGTAAAGAGAAATCAGATGAGGAAGAGAGCTCTCACATACTCTGACATACAAAGAGAGGAGCACACATAGATTCAGGCAAGGAAGAATGATCTTCTTCTACTTCTTCTATTACATAAAAGTAATATACAAGAATGACATTATACAATAATACAACTAGTATAATATATAAAGAACAATACATAAAGAAAATGCTAATCTCTATGACTGAGTGATTTGGCAAGAGAAAAAATGTATCATCTCTCTCGATAGATAAATTTGTTAAAGCTGACTAAAAGTATCCCTCACATATATTGTTGTAACCACCATACATGTCAGAGAAATGAAAAATGGTATGTATCATTGTTATATGGAGTAACCTTTGAGAGAGGTGTGAACCACCTCTTAATTCATTTATATGGGCTCACACATGAGTGCCATGTGGCACCCATGTGTAGAGCCATGGGTCACTCATTAATTATGGAAAGAGAGAGAGAGAGTCTTTTTTGGAAGGAGTATGCGGCTCGGCGGCAGATGGATCATCATTCTCCGTGTGACGTCAAAGTTTGAGCTTTCATGTTGCGTCAAAATGTGTGCAAGTCACTCTCCAAAAATAGGAGCAATCATTGAGTATGATATTTGGTATCGGAGCCAGGCGGAGCATTGAATGCCTCATGTGAAGTTGGTGACTGACGGACGAAGTGACAGCTACACAATGACTCAACAGAGAACGCCCAAGCGTGAAGCCATCATGGGCTCCCCTTTCCCTCATGCTCCTCTCTAGGATGTGAGAAGGGAGAGTTCTACTTTGATTATATACCCATAACTCCTCTGCTTGCCTTCACATATGGGATATTTCTCCCTCTCCTCCCTCGTTCACAGTTAGAAGTTAAAGCTGGACAAGGAGGTAAATTGCTCACGTTTTTGAAATTTTCTTGAAATTTTGAAGTACAAAAGTGAGGCCATGGATCAAGAATTTGGGCAAATTGATGATGCATACATGTAATATGGGCTGTGCAGATGGGGTATGGGTTTTGGGTTTGATAAAAAAAGCTTTAGTTTCTCAGCTTGGAGCTTCTCAAAGTCACCCTTCCATAAGATTAGCTTTTCCACTTCCTACGTGTGACATACCCGGCTTCTCTGCACCATATCTTGCTCATACAATATCCGATTTCAAAAATTTTGGTCATGTTACGAAGCATCCTAAGCTTCGCTCAAAGATCATCGATGTTGGATTTGGATGAGATTTGGTCAACCAAAATCTCTCTGCAACGCTTCAGGAGGAACTAGGCGGCCACTCCTGGCCTAGTTTTTCATCATCCAATGTTTAAATTCACTTTTTTTCACTTGGGATAGCTTTAAATCTTTGAGGTATAGGTGTTGGGATACATTTCTTGGACTGGTGAAGATTGTCAAATCTCAAAAGTTGTCCAGTTTTACTTAGTTTGCCCATTTGGGGCTATTACTACGTGGTTTTGGCATTGTTCTTGTTGGTTTTTGGTGATTAGAACCTCTTCGGACCAACCGAACATTTCCAATTTTGTTTGATCTTGGCGAGGATTCAAAATCAGCAACCTAAAGCTTCAAGGATCACTTGGATTTTGCTTTCGTAGCTTCATTTTGTACTAGGGAAGTGCTCTTGTGATATATTTCTCTTCTTCTTGCATATTTAAACTTTACTTCCATTCACTTTCACACACTCTAGTTAACAAACGGGGGAAGGGAAGTAAAACATGGAATCTAAAGGGAAACAAGTAGTTGAACACACTTCTCCATCTAAAGAGAAACTAGAGGATCCTGATTCGAGAATGGAAGAAGTAGAATTAGGGCAAGAAGTAGAAGAAAACTTAGAAGAGAAAGAGCCTCAACAAGAAGATTATACATATGAGGAACTTTTAGATGAGTTTGTCACTCATGATCAATTCATAGACTTGAAAGAGCAAACCCTTAAATTAGAGAGAGATCTTGGTAGCATCACATCTCTCTTACAATAGCTAAAGTCTTAAATGATCTCACTTGAGACTAGTGTCACCTCTTTCCTAGCTAGGAAGGAAAGAGAAACTCCTTCTATTCCTCTAGAGATTACTAAGAAAGATACTTCTCTTCCTAGTAAGCACAAAGGAGAGAGCTCTAGGGAAGCTCCCCTCCTAAAAGACTTGAAGCCACCTACCTTTACGGGGGATGACCGAGATAGGAATAAGGATGCAATCTACACTTTTTTACAAAAGTGGCATAATTTGCATCAATTGAAGGGCACTCCACCAGAGTATCATGTGCTAGAGGTGAGTCTCTCACTCGGCCCACATGCTTACAAGTGGTGGATGAGTCTTAAGGAGGCAAACTCGATCCCTACTGATTGGACTCAGTTTGAGACTCTTTTTCTAAAAGAGTTTCTTCCTGAGAATGAGGAGGAGAGGAATTGGGATGAGTGAGACAAGATTACATGGAGAGGTAGGACTCTTACGATCTACCTATCCCACTATAGAGAGATCATTTTGAAACTTAAGGGCTTGGATGATTTCTAGAAGACCAGAGGGTTTGTTAGGGGCTTAGATAAAGCCATAAAGAGGGAATTCAGAAGGAATGCACCTAAGACGTTTGAGGAGGTGATCAAGTATGCACAGATCTATGAGGACCATAACCATCCTCAATATACTCCTATGGATATGAATCAGCCCCTCAAGCCTCTTAGTACGACTAAATTCAAGAAGAAGTTGCCTTTTGGGAAAAACAAAGTTTTAATTAAAAACAAAGATCACAAGGGCCTAGGTTATCCACAGATCAGTTTGAGAGGGCCAAAAGAGAAAACCTATGCTTTAGGTGTTTGTCTCCTAGCCATTCACGGTGGAACTGTCCACTCAAGAAAGGGGAAGAAAAGAAGAAGGGACCAGAGACTAGTACGGCCCCCGAAAAGGGCAAAAAGGCAGTCCACCTAGTGCAGACCCTTCCTATTCATGGAAGCTCTAGCTGCAAGGGAGTGGAGCTGATGCACAAGGATATAGAGCACACCTGTTGTTTGACTCAGTCATTGTGGTCACCATAGTTTGGACAACATGAACTAGTTAAACTACATGGTAGTGTGTACAGGACCAGGGTGCGGGTCATGATAGATGACTCTACCACTCATAATTTTTTAAACTATGCTTTGGTCAAGAAATTAAAGATTCCCCAACAGCCTAGTGCACATAAATACATTGTATCTATGATGTAAGGGCAAGGTAAGAGGATATGGGATACTATGGTATCCAATTTGGAAGTCAAGATGCAGAACTATACAGATTATATGGAATTCCAAATTATGAATATGGAGAGGACAGACCTAGTCTTAGGAAGAGAGTGGCTATGGTGGTTGGGAGACACACTTAAACGCATCTATCAAAACAACACACTTGAATTTGAAAAGAATGGAAGTAAGGTTTGTATTTAGGGAGAGAGAGAGATGTACCTAGTGCACCTCTCATTTCATCATTAGAGTTGTATAGCCTTTGTTATTCTCAGCATGTACAGGAGATGTTTTTATTGTATAGTCATGATATGGAGCATTGTACAGATAGCTCATCTGATGCATATTTTCATGCGAGGAATGTAAATATGGACAAGACTTTCTACTATTCTTTTTTGCAAGAGTGTGTGGTTAAAAGGACATTGACCATGCCATTGAGGTTGTTACTAACACTAACCCTATTTGCAGGCCACCTTATAGGCTTAGTGTTTCTCAGCATGAGGAGGTTGAGAGGCAATTGTAGGATTATTTAGATAAGGGCTTCATTAAACCTAGTAATTCACCTTGGGCATCACCAATGCTCCTAGTTAAAAAGAAAGATGGCTCTATGAGACTATGTATAGATTATAGAGCACTTAATAAGATAACTATCAAAAATAGGTTTCCAATGCCTAGATTGGAAGATCTATTTGATCAGTTACGTCAAGCTAGGTATTTTACTAAGCTTGATCTTAGATCAGGATATCATCAGATCACGATTAGGGCAGAGGATGTCTCTAAGACTGCATTTAGGACTGATATGGGCACTATGAGTTTTTGGTGATGCCTTTTGGTCTCACCAATGCTCTTGCCATTTTCATGAATCTCATGAATAGTGTTTAACGGCCTTATCTAGGACACTTTGTAATAGAATTTTTGGATGACATTCTGATCTATAGTGCATCAGAAGAGAAGCACTTGGAACACTTAAGAAAGGTATTTCAAGTGCTAAGGGAAAATTCACTCTTTGCTAAGGAGTGAAAGTGTGAATTTTTCGAGACAGAGTTTAGATACCTTGGGCATATAGTCTCCC
>CM035420.1:182320283-182322783 GCA_020310875.1 Ceratopteris richardii
GATTATCACAATAGATAGTGATAGGCTTTTGCACTTCCACACCTAAATCTGCAAGTAACATCTCCAGCCATGATGCCTCACATGCTTCCATTGCAGCACCTCTATACTCAGCCTCTGTACTCGACAAAGCAACAGTGGGTTGCTTCTTACTGCTCCATGTAATAGTTGCACCTCCAAGTGAGAAAAGAAAGCCACTAGTAGATCTTCTATCTGGAGTACTACCAGCCCAATCTGCATCGGTGTATCCATGAACCTGCAAATCTACAGCAGCTTCATAAAACAATGCATAATCCAAAGTAGCACTCACATAACGTAGAGTGCGCCTCAGAGCATCCAAATGTGGCTTCCTAGGAACCTGCATAAACTGACTTTCAAGTCCAACAGTATAACTTAGATCAGGCCTTGTAATTGTGAGATATATAAGACTTCCCACAATTTTCTTGTACATAGTAGCATTTTCCAATGCTTCACCTGATGTAGTATCCAATTTCAAATTCTGATCTAATGGCATAGAAATTGGCTTACAATCAGCCATACCATTCTTTTGCAGCATATTCAAGGCATATTGCCTTTACGACATACATATACCTGTTTCTGTATGTATAAACTCAATGCCCAAGAAATAGCGCAGCAGACCAAGATCTTTCATGTAAAATTCCTGCATAAGAAGTTTCTTTACCTCTTTGATGCTTTCTTCATTATCACCACCTACAATCAGGTCATCAACATAAATAGCCACAATAGTGATGCCATCATCAGCCTTCCTTGCATATAGTGAGTGATCTGCATCACACATAGAGAACCCAATGCTGGTTAAGTAATCAGCAATCCTTGCATGCCATGCACGAGGGGATTGCTTTAGCCCATACAAAGCCTTTTGCAACCTCCAAACATATTCTGGATGCTTTGAATCTTCATATCCTTGTGGCTGGTCCATATATACTTCTTTTGATGAATTTGCTGGACTGAAATTTCCACGCAATCTTTCGCTCCATGGATTTGAGTTGGAACTATTGCTTGGTGATGCATCCGGTCCACTCAAAACTTGAGATTCTGCACTAGATTTTTCAGCATTTTCTTTGTCATTTGGTTCAAGATTCAGTCCTTCTTTGGCATCTGCATAGAAGCTTGACATTTCATCAAATACCACATCTCTGCTCACCTTCACCTGTCGTGTGAGTGGGTTATAACATTTGTACCCCTTTTGCTCAAGGGAATATCCAATGAAGACACATTTTTCTGCTTTTGGATCAAGCTTCGTCCTCAACTCATCTGGAACAT
The DNA here is from genome assembly GCA_020310875.1 of Ceratopteris richardii. NCBI lineage: Eukaryota > Viridiplantae > Streptophyta > Polypodiopsida > Polypodiales > Pteridaceae > Ceratopteris > Ceratopteris richardii. The sequence goes on from CM035420.1 coordinate 182,321,565, forward strand.
GTACATATGCAATACAGCCAAAAACTTTTAGATGTGATAAGTTTGGCTTTTTACCTGTAAACTTCTCTTCAGGTGTAACTTGATGTACAGCAGCAGTCCGAGTTCTGTACATGATGTATACAGCAGTATGCACAGCTTCTGCCCAATAACAATGAGGCATATTCTTCTCAACCAACAAGGCTCTTGCTATTTCTGCAATATGTCTATTTTTGCGTTCAGCAACACCATTCTGTTGTGGTGTGTACCTGCATGAAAACTGACGCCGAATTCCATGATTTTTTTAGAAAACTGCTAAACTCATTTGACATGTATTCACCTCCTCCATCAGATCTTAATGTTTGAATGTACTTCCCTATCTGCTTTTCCACCATAACTTTAAAATTCTGGAAGTGAGTAAACACCTCGCTCTTCTATTTCATGAAATATACCCATACTTTGCGTGTATGGTCATCAATGAAAGTAACATAAAACTTGCAACTGCCCATAGATATGGTCTTTGCTAGACCCCAAACATCTGTATGTACTACTTCTAGTACATTCTCACTAACATGCTTGTCATGTGGAAATGATGCTCTTGATTGTTTACCAAATTGACATGCTGTACATACCTTTTGCATTTCTGCAACTTTGAAATTTGGTAGTCCATGGACAATCTCCTTTGACTGCATCAGTTTCAGGCTTTGCAAGTTTGCATGTCCAATCCGTTTGTGCCATATCTCTATATCTGCAATAACTCCTGCACCTTTTGCAAACATGGCTGCATTCATTTCAGGAATCTTCACATTTAAGGTGAACATCCTACCCACTTTGTTTCCTTTGGCAACCAATCGTCCATCCTGCTTGTACTCTTCTACATATAATCCATCAGCATTGAACCTGACTTGTAATCACTGGTCAACCATTTGTCCAACATAAACCAGATTCTTTGTTATATTTGGAACATGCAGCACATCAGCGAGATGTTTTACCTTTCCATCCTCCATAGAAAATGCTATGTTTCCTGTATGCTCAATAGGATGCGATGTGTCATCACCTGTTTCAACATATCCAGGAACTGGCATTTTCTGCAAACTACTAAACCATTCTGCATGACTGGTCATGTGATTTGAAGCACCTGAATCAACATACCAGACATTATCATTCAATTTTGAAACACCAGCAGACATCGTATTCATCATGTGATGTTGAACCATAAACAGCTTCTTAGAATCATCTCCAC
>CM035420.1:182340283-182342783 GCA_020310875.1 Ceratopteris richardii
ATTCAACAACTGAAGAACTAAAAGGTGAAAGCTTGAAGGCAAAATCTGAGGAAGAGATCATACGACATCAGGAAAGACAAACGGAGTCTAATTTGAAGCAAAGGTACATATATTATTCATAAAGGTTGAAGATTTCAATACACAGGTGAACACAAGATGGGAGATTCTCTACAGATAGAGAAACTGGATAGGGAAAACTATCCTGCGTGGTCAATGAGGATGGAAGCTCATCTTATGAGCAAAGATTTGATAGCTTATATCACAGGAGAAGAAGAAAAGCCACAGTTCAGAGATTCTAGTGTTCCGACTAGGGAAGAGTTAGCAGATTTGAAAAACTGGATGAAGAAAGATGCTCAAGCTAGGAGCATTATCTATATGGCAGTCAATGATTACTTGTTACCTCATATTCGAGGTCTTGAAAGTGCAACTGACATTTGGAATGCTTTGGAGGAGCATTTCCAGAATACTACTAAGTCAAGGAAGGCATCCTTATGGGCAGAATTTACCACCTTTAAGAAGAAGGCTTCTCAGTCCATTTCAGACTATGTGACAAGAATGAAAGACATTGCAGATGCATTAGGAGCTGTTGATGAAGACATTGAGGAGGATAAATTGGTAAGGCAAATTCTTACAGGTTTGAGAGGTGATGACAAATGGAAGCCATTCATTTTGTCTACAGAGTTATCACTTGACCATTTCACTCCTGATTTAAATCAGTTGCTAGGTCATATGCTAACGTTTGAGCAGGATGTTAAAGGAGATGGTGACAAGAGTGCAGGTCATGCAATGTATTCAAAAGACAAAAAGAAGAATAGAAAAGGAAAGCAACAAGCAAATGAAGATGAAGGAACAACTAGCCAAGCCAACTTCCTAAGAGGAAGAGGAGGTGGCAAAGGTAGAGGAAGAGGCAGAAACAACAAGGATGGAGGCAAAGCTTGCTGGATTTGTGGTAAGACAAATCACTTAGCTAATGATTGTTGGCACAATACTCAAAGTAATAATGGATATAGTCAAAGTTACAATGCAAGAGGAAGAGGTGGCAGAAATCAAAGAGGAAATTTCAGAGGCAGAGGTGGTAGGAGTTACTTTGGAAGAAATGCAGGTAGAGGATTCCAAAGTCAACAATATAACAATACCTACTACAATTACGCTTCAGAACAGAAGGAGGATTCAACATTGATATTGAATGCTACTTGTGAAAGGCAGAGTGAAGATCAAAGAGTCTTCTACATTGACTCAGGGTGTAGCAATCACCTGAGTGGTAACATATCATCGATGACTGATTTGGAGAATAAAGTTTCTAATCATGTTGTTCAAACAGGTGATAACACAAAGCATAAAGTGAAGTCGATTGGATCAGTGAAAGCTAAAGACGGTAGTACCTTATTGGGTAAGGTTCTGTATGTTCCTACAATTCCTAAGAATTTGATAAGTGTAGGACAAATTGTTGAAAAGGGATATGAAGTAAGGTTCACTAATGAAGGAGTATACGTGGAAGATCCCAGTCAAGGGTATAAACAGATTGTTTCAGGAAAGAAAGAAGGAAGACTGTTTACACTGAAGATTCAAGGCAACATTGGTCAGGCCATGTTTACATATGCAGGACATAAGATTTTTGAGTTAGATCTTTGGCACAAGAGGCTTGGACATTTCAATGAAAGAGGTATTAAAGATATGGTTAACAATGGGTCAGTGCTTGGATTGCCTAATGTTGCAGATCAACATATGACATACAAATGTGAGGCATGTCAATCAGGTAAGGCTCATAAGCATTCCTATTCCAAGCATGGTTTTATGTACTCAGAGAAGCTTGAGTTGGTACACACAGATGTGTGGGGACCATCAAAGGATTTCAATATAAATGGGTCAAGATATTATGTGATTTATGTTGATGATGCTACTAGATGGATCACTATCTATGTGATCAAGGATAAGTCAGAAGTATTCAATACATTCAAACATTATCATGCATATGCAGAAAGAACTACAGGTCATAAGTTGAAGAGACTAAGATCAGATGGAGGGGGAGAGTATTTCTCCAACGAATTCAGTGACTACTTATGGAATGCAGGTATAAAAAGGGAAGTTACTTGCAGGTACTCTCCTCAACAAAATGGTGTAGCAGAAAGGAGGAATAGGACTCTTGTTGAGTTTGCAAGGTCCATGATGAATGAGAAAAATTGCCCTAATTATTTGTGGGCTGAAGCTGTAAATACAGCTACTTATTTGGTTAATAGGTTACCATGTAAAGCCTTGCAGGGTATGACACCATATGAGGCTTGGTGGGGTAAGAGACCTACCCTGGATCATTGCAGAGTATTTGGATGTGTGGCATATGCATATGTGCCATTACAATTAAGACACAAATTGGAACCTAAAGCTGAAAAATATGTTTTCATTGGTTATGATGACAAACAGATGGGATACAGGTTGTGGAATCCATCCACAAAACATTTTCTGGTTTCGAAAGATGTTACGTTTGATGAGCAAAGTTCTTGGT
>CM035420.1:182352783-182407783 GCA_020310875.1 Ceratopteris richardii
AGAAGTAACTAGGGCATTGGCTTCCGTGGAGATGGAGAGTTCCTCACTAGAGCAGTGGGATCTATGTTGGGATCCTTTGGATGTTTTCCTAGACGTAGAAGCCTTCGATGATAGTTTCTTTTTATAGCAAAACTTTTCTAAGTGTCCTGATTTTCCACAAAAATTACAGGTCAACTTCTTCAATGAATTATGTGATCCTTGCTTAGATCCATTGCTAGCATGATGACTTGTGGTGTTTCCCTTATTGAATGGGCCTTTGGCCTTCCTGGCAGACTCTTGGGAGGAAGTCGATTTGGCTCGCGAGTCGTGAAGGAGCAATAGTCAACGAACCTCTTCCCAAGTTAAGACTTGGTCGCAATTATACAAAGTTGTGAAAAATGTCTCGTACGACTTAGGTAACTTGTTAAGAAGCCTAATGGCCATGTCTTCACTAGAAATATGCCTACCACATAGTGCTAATTTACGCTGGTAGTCCTCAAATTGGGCTATGACCTTGGTAATTGTGTCGTGTGGCCGAATGGTCAAATTATGAAACTCGGCCTCTAATGCATATATTTTCCAAGGGGTTTTATCGTCATACAAAGCGGCTAACGTATCCCAAGCATCCTTGGACGTCATATAGGCCGTGATATGTCCTTTCATTAGTTCGTCATTGGCAAGTAACAGCTGACCTAAAGCTCATTTGTCCTTGACATTCCACACATGCTAATTGTCTAAGTTGGTATCCCTATTGGGTTCGGGGTCTAACCCATCTACTACCTCATGAAGGAGATTCGTGTAGAGATATGCGCGCATGACATCTTTCCATAGATTGTAATTTTGTCCATTGAGGCATTCATCCTTAGGCATAAAAATAGGGGTGAAGGAGGGTAAGAAGTTAGCCATAGATAATGAGCTACCTTCACTTTTGGTCATTACAAAGCTTTGAGGGTAAAGTGTTTAGAAACACTATCAAAGACACTTGCCAAAAATACTTCTTCAAAATAATTGCAAAGCTTGAAATGAACAACTAGACACCGCACTTAAAATTCTTGGGGAGGGAGGGGGCTTAGAGTAGCCATGCACTTGTACAACACCAAGATAAGTCGACGCAAGAGGAGGGCTTAGTATAGCCCATTGCACATCAACTGAGCCTTAGAGTAGGCTTGGGTACGCAAGAAACTATGTGGGTGGGCTTAGACTAGCCTCCAACCCACAAGGGTGTGCACACACACAACTTCTTTTGATATTTTGAGTGTACAAAGAGGGAGGCACTTAGTGCCAATTTGTGTTGAGAGAGAAGCCCTTGTGAGAAATACAAGGGAGAGCCAATGATGTTAAAAGTTATGGATTCAATGAGCCTTGAACTATAGATAATTGGCTAAGGTAGAAAAGAGATGTACATCAAGGTAAAATCGACCCGAAAGAGAGAGTTGATGTTCATTGCTTGAAAGAAAAGTTTATTCAATGTGTTTCAAATTTTGGGAGTTAATAAGAGGGCCAAAAACACGTAAAAGGTGTGGGACGTCAATTGGATGTTAGGTGCGAAGTAATAGAATAGGAAAACTTAAATGCCCTTTTTGTAGACATGGCAAAAATGCTCAGAACATCAAATGTGCACAGATGCCGAGTTTGCTGAATCCCCATTGATCAAGTGCATGGAATGCTTAGCCAGAATTTGGATGCGCCTCAAATATCTCTGATGGAGTCCTTCGGTGGGCCCACTAACCATGAAACATCAGTCTGCTTGGCCAGAGATCAATGTTGATATCGAAAATAAGCAGGCACTATACAATGTACATGCAATGTATGTTATTTAGTGAGCTCGAGGCAATTCACATGAACGGGCTAATTATATCTCTGAAAAACATTACAGACGAGCCATGGATGGCATTAGCTTGCAGTCTGGCATGATCTAATAAGCCCAGTAATGCTGGAAGTTGGCACGCTACACATAGAACCGATAGCATCCAAAATTTCACAGGGATTTACATCATTGATGATGTAATTCTAATTGCTCATCATTACCTGCAACATACATTGCTCAATGTTTATCTTCTTACTCTCTGTGGAAAAATAGAGAAGGCACAGGTCGAGCTTGCTCTGGCGGTGCCTTTGTTGGCCTCGAGGTGCTCCACCTGCAGCTGCTACAAGAACACAGATAGGAATCTCTTAGAGAGCTTGCTCTTTCAAAGCTCTATGTAGAGCTTAGTTTCGTTCTTTCAGTCAGCACAGAGGGTTGAGGCTACAACTTCCATCTAAAGCGGATTTACCATACCTCCTTCACTGATAACTCTCGAGGTAGGTTTTTCTCTCGCTCGCTTTTGTTGTGTGTGAGAGAGCTTCTCTCTCTCTCTCTCTCTCTCTCTCTCTCTCTCTCTCTCTCTCTCTCTCTCTCTCTCTGAGACTTGGCGCTGTCTTTTCTTGGCGTGCCTCTGGAGATATGGCCGTCGGGCTGAGATGGGTGTCAGAGTCTTCTAAGAGACTGAGGCAGTGCTGCTGTTGTAGATGGTCTAAACGGTGTCAGATGAGTGCTTCTACTGAGAGGACCACAGAGAGAACAAGGGTGAAATCTCTTCAATCCCAAAGATTATAGTTGTTGCTTTGCTCAGTGCAAGTGATGTACTCTAGCTGCACGACGGTCTTGAAAGGAGAGTGCACGAAGGGAGACTTTCAGCAACAGTGTTAGCCCCCTCACCAGAGAAGGATGTGCTTGTGCTCACGTAGTCGAAATACTGAAGATTATGGTGTGTGCAAAATGCAATGTTGCAGAAGGTGAAGCAAAGAAGACACTTTGTTGTGATTCGATGCCACAAGTTGGAAAGTACGCTCGAGTAGACTCAATGTGCTATTAGATGCAACATGATACACACACTACACTTGAGAGACAAAAATGATGTTGCGGCGACATAGTGTTGATAAACACGTTAACAATAAGAACCATTGTCAATTCCACATAAATGCGCTCCAAACTGACAAAATATCACACTCTAACCACAAAGAGGGGTGAGAGGGAGGGGAAAATGAAGGCAAATGGCAGACAAATGGATGAAGAAAATGGGTGGGAGGGGGGGCAAATGGGTAGAATGAATCCCAAAAATTGATGGTAAAAAGCTTCTCTCAATGAGGAGAAAGCACACCACCAAAATAAAGCACCACCACCACCACCAAAATGACTGCCAAATGCACTACCAAGACCTCCACCTAGCGCTCTGATACCATGTAGAGAGTACACACGCGGAAGCAAAATGAAAAGTAAAGTACTCTCACAAAACAAAGAATGTGTGAGACACAAAATGAGTAGACCATGAAATGGGTAAACTCATGTAGATTAGAAATGAGCTTGCCAAGAGCATGAAGTAGGCTCCTCAAGCTTCTAACCAAGTACAAATGAGGAGAGAGGCCCTCCTTATATAGATTTGGGAGGGGCTCTCCAAAGTACATCTCATGTGGGATAATTCTCCTGAAAGGAGAATGAGTACAACTGGTAGAAGCACATGGCAAGGTACCCAACTACAAAGTAAATACAATATAAAATGGAAATAGACTAAAAATGGAGTGCCTCCTAGATACAAAATGGAGATGCACTCATGCGGATACAAATGTAGATGAAGTAGGAGCAATCATGTTGTCAACATAGCCAACAGACGAAATACATCACTACTTTCAGCCATGGCTAGTGACTAAAATACCTTGATGTAGAAAATTGTCTGTATCTCAAAAAGTTGAACGAAACTACCCAGACGAGTTCTGCTAAACCTGTAGTAGACTTTGAGACGCTTATACTGGCGAACCGAAACTGGTATATACCTTTGGCACAAAAAGACAAAATAGCCTGCACAAGCATTGCAATAGTGCGTTCGGAGGCCAAAAGAAGCTTATATTGCGATTTCGGCACCACAAAGCGAAGTAGTTTTGATATTTGAAACACCTTGAGTATGCTCACCAAATTTTGTGCGATTCTGAAACTGCAACCAAAGGAGTGTTGACGGCACCCTAGATGAAGTGACGACCTGCTCTGATACCAATTGTTGGAGATAGACATCTGTGGAAGCACACGAACAACACAAGGAAGGAGAAGAAGCTTGGAGCACAACACAAAATACTGAATGTATTACTAGAGAATGTACAAAGATAAGTAGCCCATTAGGGCAATAGGCGTATATACAAGTCGGGGGAAAAAAACCTCCTAAAGAGGGAAAAAAGTGCCCGGGTGGTCCTGGAGTGTTCACACACATCACTACCTAAATATATCAACATGTGGGCCGTGTTTATATGGAAGGAGGGTAATACTTTACAGCCTATATGGACCAGTTTTGGCAATGTGTAGTATTTCTCCACCTGCTTGAAGATGTTTCTGAGGTTACCATGAAGGAGATCCAAGCTAAGCTTCATTCACTCCAACCCACAATGCTTCACGAAGCTATTTCTTTTGCTCATGATGTAGAGAAAGAGTACCAATCGATTTTCAAAATGATCTATTTGTAGAACCACGTCAACAACCTTTTCATAAGTCTAATTTTCTTTGATTATCGAAATTCCATTTTTGTCTTTCTTTAATCCTGTAGTTCTTTACACATGATGCATTTACACATGAGATTTATTATGTAGGAGCATACTTTATTTACGCTTCCCAAAACAAATTAGAATATTTAAAGCATATTCTAGACCATGAATGATTGAACAAAAATACATTTTGAATAGTTAGTAATGTATGTTCTTTTATTGATTTAATTAAAGACTATGTTAGTACCCCATAAATAATCTCAATAATTTAACTCCTCCATGAAAATTTCCATTGTATGTGTTTTTACATGGCACATGCCTATGTTCTTCAGTGATGGAACATGTGGCTGATCATCCATGTTTATTTTATTTTATCAATTGAATCCAGTTGCTTTTTTAGCTAAGGGGCATGTTATCAATTACAGAATGTGTTGAACAAGGAATTGTTGGAGTGTTAATTTATTGAGTTATTAATGTGTTTTGGTGTTTTGATATAGTTTGAAGCTTCATGATGACATGAAAGGTGTGAAAGGTTTGGATATTTTGGATGTGTATGGATACAAATAATAAGACTTATATTTTATATATAGTTTGTAAATAAAGTAGTAAAAATAGTTGTTAGGATAAGGATCACTGTAGATCGTGATTTATGTTAATAAAAGCAAAGAATCTCCATAAAAGAGAGCAAGTTTTTACTTTCACGCTTGTTTTTCGAAGCTGCCCTCACTATTTTTTACATAATGGAAAATTCTATAAATACATGCACTCTGTGGACATGTCGAAAGAGAGTGCATGGGGGGAGATTGCATCCAATCTTATGTACTGTCTGATCTATTCGTATATCTATTTTTTTGTGTATTTTCTGTACCCGTATTGTTGTATAATTACATGGGTCTAAGGGGTAGAACCCTTGGGTTTCTAGGTGTGAAACCCTTTGGATTTATGGTTTATTTACCCCTTTTAGATGGGTCTTGTACCTTAGGGCTAATTCTCTAAGGTTGAGTACCTTAGGCTTGATTGGAAGCTTCTCCTAGCCACTTGGTTTGTACGTGAGCGCTTGGAGAGTCTTCTTTTAGAAGCCATGTGATTTCATGTGATATCCTAAGCTTGGAAACCATGTGACCACCTTAGGGACCCATGTGATGGAAGGTACACATGTCCCCTTGAGAGAGACTTACCCCCTTGGACTTGGAGCTATATATTGGAGGGGTTGATTGGGTGGAAACACATCTCTCTTCCTAGTGTGTGGCCTTGCTAGTTAGTCTTCAGTTGTGTGAAGGCTATGGAATCTTTTTCACAACATTGGTATCAGAGCCAAGCTCTCATGCTTCTTGCTCGTCAATCTTTGCTCGCGATAGTCTTGAAATGTGTGCCGAATCAGACATGGCAGCGATGGCTTTAGCTTAGGAGGAGAGTACTAAAAGGAGAAGCAACCCTCTCTTGAGAGCAGGCAGGAGATTCGACCCCTCGTCCTCGGTTTGGGAGGAGATTGGTGTATCCATAAAGCTCACAGCCATTTGCAACGTATACTGCGATAGCAGTTTTATACTAGTATGAGTTTTGCGCTGAAGAAGACTTCGAAAATACAAAGAAGATGCACTATCACATCATTTAGAGCATCGCGTTGCCATCTCCAAGATCGAACTCGCATCCATGGCGTGCATCAACTCATCTAGTAGCCAACTCGACAGCGGATTTCTTCAGACTTCTCATATCTGGCGATGGAGTAATATCTAGCTTTGTCAGATTCTCTCCTTGTGCAACAAACTAAAGCTACAAGCATCAGAACCCGCCATAGCTGAGACCTCATAATATATGCTATAACTGGGTTTTGAATGCATGTCTACAACTCCTCACATCTTCTACAGTTAGTTTGTGATAGAAGACTGATGCAGTTCTAGGATCGTTCTGCCATCTCACCTCATCATCAAGATAGGTAGAAACACTCTGTGTATTTTCCACCGTGACACGGTTTTGTTCAAGTTCTCCGTCATTACAACCACCATGAATCTCGGATGGTTTGTCTCTCTCTATATGGGAGCCTCCAATATCGACTACGAACAAGGCCTCGTTTGTTTTCTAGTATGTATTTTCTTCATCCGCAGCAAGAAAGGATCGAGAACGAAGAGGTGTTGCTTCCCGGCAATGTTCCTCTTCTTCCGCTACCTTTTGTTTCTGTGAGGCGCAGTAGCGAGCTAAGCGGGAGAGACGAGATGAAGAGCCCACCTCTAGCTCCTATTCGACAATTTTTTATGGATGCATAAGAAATCTAAGAAGATAAGTTTATACATTTTTTAATGTCATTTTACATATTGCATATGGGTTTACTTGCTGTAATGTTGCTCATATGAGCTATTTTCTTTATTACATGTAAACCCACTAATATGTAATTTTATGGTAAGAGATTTTGAAAGGCGTGAGAGAAACTATGGAACGAAGTTCCATGGGATAAAATTCAAAGACAGGATAGACTCTTCACCAAGTTCATGGAAAGAACAGGGTTAAAGAGTTAGTTATTTTTTTTCTCACAAATTCCATGAAATTTTATACATGAATGAGTCGATATTTTAGGCATAAATATCTTTTGCATGAAGATTGGCTTTACATGCTAGTACATATATGTTGCAGAAGCAAAGAGAACACAAGGCAGAGAAAAAGAAGGGCCCCAAAATTTTTCCGATTTGGACACCCAATTTTTGTATTATAACCATTCTTGTAACATAATTTCTGTTGTAAATGCACTAGAGGAGTCCTTTAGATGCATCCCCACAGAAGATTAGAAGCTTACCCATGTAAATTAGTAGGAAATTAGCCTTTTAGTGAATAAAGTGCCGCTCTCTTGTGTGAAAGGACCATTTTTAGGGCACATGTATATAAGTCAATTGGTGACTCTTTGTAAGTACTTTTTGCCATTGTGAGAATCAAGAGCATACAAATTCGAATTTGTGTCTTCTCCTCTCTGTATCATCTTCTTTGTGAGCTTGTGTGCATGTGTATTACTTGAAAAGAGTGTTAGGAAGTGTTGTCTATCCATGAAAGCATTTGTTTGCTGTGGTTAAGGTGTGTGTGAAGTGTAGGAAGTGCTGAAGTGTAGGAAGGTCATTCCCACGACTCAGTATTTTGCTCATAACTTGAAGTAAAAGTGTCAGAATTGAGTGAAAATACCACCATTGGATGCGTCTTCTCGAGAGCTTCAAAATGCATATGTAATTCCCTATATTTGGAGTTTGGAGCTGAAAGAAAAGCTCAATTTACTGTTGGCTGTTGTCCCAAGTATCGCGACACCATGACTGACAGTTAAAGCTTTTTTGGATTATTCTTTGTCTTGTTTGCACTCTTTGAGAAGCACATTTGCATTGATCATCATTTGAATGCATGTCCTCATACACTCGGCTAGGTTTTGATACTCATCGGATTGATAATTAAAGCGTGAATCCCCACTATATGCACTTGAGGAGGATTGAGGTATAGTCTCTTTCTCCACAAGTCCCTAAATTGGTTCTTAGGTCCACACGTTTTTTTGGCACCGTTTCCTGGGAGTGTCGAATCAAAACAAGGCATTCGTGTGATGGTAAGTAGCTTTTTGCATTGAAGCGAGAGGAGGAGTAGTGATTTTCTCTTCTTTGGTAAGTCACATTCACCCGTACTTACTACTTCTCACTCTTGAAGTGTGTGTAGTGAGTTATTAATCTAGGGAAGTGAGTGGAATGAGTAGACTAGGAGGAATAAGGGAGTAGGTTAGGTAGTTAGAGTAGCTTTCCATCCTTGTCTTGTCGTTCTTTTTCAGTGAGTAGGAATATTCAAAAGTATAAAAGCCCAAAATTGTCTTTTGTAAGTCACTTGTTTTTGAAACAAGTATCGTTGGAGCTCACAGTCAACTATCGCGATCTTCGACGAAGGTGTTTGAGCTGCACAGAGCTAGCGGAGGAGAGTGAATAGTTGAAGGCTAGCATCTAAGGTGAGCACATTGCTCTATCACCCATTTTAGTGAACAAAATCAAGTAAATTAGCTAAACGATCTGCGGTAAGTATCGTGTTGGCCATATCGGGGTAGAGAAGAAGTATTTTTATGAATCAGGCTAAGAGGGGAGGGTAGATGCACTCTAGGAACATGTGTATGAAATTAAAATCCAAAAAAAACAATTGCAAAAATTGAAAAGTGTCAAGTATCGTTTTTCTCCAACGGTCGAGTATCACGATACCTAAGTATCGTGATCTCCTGTGCTTGAGTATCGCAATACCTGACCTCGCTAATTATCGTGTATCGTGGAGCTCTCTTCGCGACACCTGACAAGTATCGGGTATCGTTGAATCGGATCTCACGATACATGATAAGTATCGAGTATCGTTGAGAATTTCTCACGATACTTGTGGAAATATCGCATATCGTGTATCGTGAAATTCAGGTCGCGATACTCATCGAGTATCGTGTATCGTGAGTTTCGGATCTCAATACTTGCTGGATATCGTGTATCGCGGAGATAACTTCCCCGATACCTAACCAGTATCGAGTATCATCTTGAATTTCCTCGTGATACCTGTTGTGTATCGAGTATCGTGGTCATCTCTCGGTGAGTATCGTGTATCGTGTATCGCAAGATCTCAGATCGCGATACCTGACAAGTATTGTGTATTGAGTTCCTCAAGTATCGAGTATCGTGTTTTGTACGCGATATTGGGCAACTATCATGTATCGTGTCTACTGAGTGTCGAGTATCGTGTTTATTCAAGTATCGAATATCGTCTTCCGTGAAGTATCATGTATCATGTCTGGGAGATATCGTGTATCATCTGGTTCAAAGGTCGAGTATTGTGAACTTTTTGGGGTCAAGTATCGTGACTTGAGGTCTTTCAGTTAGTCCTATCCCAACCAAATTTTCCTAGAATTCTGACCCTTAGTGAAGAACTCTAGAAGCTAGAGGTTGGCAGAACTATAAAGTGAATGAACCTGAGATCTGGGAGAAACCTAGGAAGCCAAAGGTGTGATCTCTTATGTAGGAAGTGTAGCCGAACCAAGTAACCGTTCACATTATTCTGAAACCTCTAGTGAGTCAGAGGAAGAAATTCCTATGGCTTCAAAGGATATGCAAAACATTGTACCAGTGATTGGCATGATGTCAATTATTGAGGGAGAATATCTGACATCTTTAGAATATGTGACCACCAATCAACATGAGACACCCATATACCTAGATGGACTAAACCAATCAGTGGCCAGACTGAAGAAAGCTTCAAATGCTTACATAGTGCCTAGGCCAGCAGTTAAGTATGCAGGAGGATTTTATATGGATAAAAGGGATATCCAGTATGTTGTTACAGAACACCCCGAAAACATCAATGAGCTTGGGGAAGAAAACACTGCTCATAACCTTAATGAAGAAGGAGATGAAGTGCAAGTGACCACACCTAGAGGGAGATCTACTGTTGTTAGGGTTTGGAGAGGAGACCTGGTTCCCCAAGATGACTCCTTAATGGATGTGTATTTGATCAATGGAATGGAGAATCTCCTTAGAGCCCACTCTTCATTATGGGAAGCAGCCGCTAACCCAGTGTCTGTATATGAGTTACAAGATCTTGACTTCCCCACCATCGTCACGTATTTGGACAAAAACCAGAGAAGGTATTGGCCCCTAACAGAGTCAGAAAGAGCCGGGTTGAAATATCAGAACATTCCAGTGTTTCCCCCGAGGGATCAAGCCACTACTTCACAAAACCCACATGGAACCTCTCAAAATAATTCATTCCAACAGTCAGGACAAACACAACAAACACACATTCCGGTCAGACCACACGTACAATTTGCTATGCCTGCAAATAACCCCCCCTATCGGCCTCAACCACCTGTGGACCCAAGGAATGGAATTCCTGCCCCAGTTAGACCACCTGTAGCAAGAGGACCTGGTATACCCATTGGAAGATCTGTTTTCCCTGTGATGCCTAGACCGCCTGAAGTAGGAAGAAGATTAAGGCCAATTCAAGTTGCCAAATGCATGTGAAACCACTATGATGGTTCCACTGAACCTTACAATCACATAACTGAATTTAAGCAAGTAATCAGAGCCAAACAAGTGGAAGATTTCTTGATCCAATATGAATCTTTTGGTCTAACTTTGACGGACACAGCTTTAGCTTGGTTCCAGCCATTAGATCCTAATAATTTTCAAAACATGGAACAAGTCTATCAAGAAATGATTGAGGAATTCACTAAATCTGGGATTAAAAATAATTCTTCCTCATTGATCCATAGCTTTAAGCAAGCTCCTACAGAATCAGTGAGATTGGCAGCAAGAAGATTCAAACAGTATGTGGATAGATGCCCTATTGAAGAGAGACCCACTCAAAACAAGATGGTGTCATTGTTCCTGGAAGGATTATTGAACGGATCATTAAGATCTCTGGTATATGTGAAAAGAGTACAAACTTTGCAAGAGTGTACGAAGGAATGTATTGACCTAGAGGACAACCTAGCGGAGGATCTGAAAATACCTCAAGGGAGTATCAAAAGTGAAGATTCAGCCAGCAGCACATCAAACCCTAAGAACAATGTAGAGGAAATAGCCGACTTAGTAGCAAAGAAGTTGAACGTTCAAGGACAGAGGAACTACCCCAACAACCCAATGAGAGTGCCCATGCTTAGAAGATGTATGCATTGTGGAGGAGATCATCCTTCTCATTTGTGCACTAGGGGAGTAGTCCCACCACCTGCCTATGCGTACAGTAGATCACCTATTCCGGGCCCTCTACAATATTGCAGCATAGAACAAAAATACACAAATCACAGCGCAGAAAATTATCCTTACAATAGACAATCAAGACTAGTACAACCGCTCGTGAGACCTTATGGATACCCTCAGAGAGATCTAGGAGGAGAAGCCTTCAGATATCCCACATATCAGCAGCCGGCACCAGCACCACGACCTTATGCTTATCAAAGTTACACTCAACCACAACCTGTGTTAGGACAACAATCACCCCATCCTCAGAATGTTGTCCCAGTAAAGATGGCTCAACCTGAAGAAAACTTAGAGAGAGCGATAGTTCCAGCCACACCATTGTCTAGTAACAAACCATATGACTCATCTTATGACCATAGTCAAGGAAACTATCCCAGTTATGAGAGCTCTATGATAGAATATGGACAAATGTATGAACCATATGCATATGGCATGGAAGCACCAGATAGTTCCTACGGATATGAGCAGGATTATGTGTCATTGATGTACACATCCCCCAACGCACCCATACCCCCCCGACCTATGAACAGACTACCTGTACCTAGAGGACCATGTTATAGATGCGGAGGTGATCATTATATCAGAGAATGTACACTACCAAACCCACCACCACCACAGCGAGTCTGGGAAGGATACTGTAGTGATTGTGGTAAAGAACACCTTTTCAGAGATTGCCCCAAGAACCCCAACAAAGTTAACTCTAACGTGCAGATTAACGTGATAGAAGTGATAGAGTCATCAGGGAGTGATAAGGAGTACATTGTACCATTGAAAGCAATAACTAGAGCCAAAGCTAGAGAGACCCCAGACAAAACTGAAGAAAATGACCAAGGTGACAGAGAAATGAACATACCTACACCTCAAATAGTTGAAGACTCGGAAGAGCCTGAGAAAAGTGTTACAAGTAAACGAACATAGAGATGGAAGAACCGTAGAGATCGAATAAAGGAAAAGAAGCTACAGCAACAGATGGAGAAGGAAAAAGATGAGCAAGATCAAAAAGAAAAACAAAAATTTGAAGAAGAAAATAAAAAAGGAAATTATAAAAAAGAAGAGATAGGATCAGTTTTAGCAGATCCCATGCCTGAAGAATTAGCCATGTGAATTCAGGCGTACAAGGCACAAATAAGAGCGGGACCTACCATCGAACAACATGAAAGAGAATATCCTCGAGGAGACTTAGAAAAAGAAAGGTTGGAGATATGCAAGAAATTAATTGAAGTAGCCCAACAGACCTTAGAAAAACCTATTCTTCAACTACCCAATTCATGAATTCCCGAAAAAGAATTCCAAGAATGTGTCATCCCTAATGACCCCGAAAAAACCAAAAGAGGTGAGACACATAATGAAAATTACTGTGAGGATAAAAGGGAAGGATCCATTGTCCCCGAAGTAGATGGAGAATGGCCTAAAGACTTGTGGGCAAGAGTCCAAGAAGACCGATGGAAGAAAGTAGAAGGAATAGAACCACCCTTTGAGGAGCTAGAAGCAGAAGGTGAAATTTAAGACTCCACACCTGAACTGAATTCAGAAGAATTAATACCAATTGATCCAAGTGACAAAGAAAATGACAGTGTAAAGGTCTTGCCAAATCACACAGGAGAGTACGAACATAATTCGGAATTATATTGCATTCCCTCGATAAGGAAAAAAGAACCAAACTCATCAGTCAAAACATCGGATATCATACAACATCTTAAAAAAGTAAAAAATCCCTTGTACTCTGACATTGGAAGAACTTTTGAGGATCAAACCACATTTGAAGGAGAAATCGACCACCCAATTGGAGATCAAGGCAGGAGAAAAGGAGATGTCTGATGAACTCAACACATTAAAAATCCCAGTCGATAAGGTTGGAGAATTTAGTGAGGGAGATGAAGGAAACACTTGCCTTCCAATTACCTATAGAGGTTACACCACTAAAGCCATCTTAGATTCTGGAGCTGGAGTAGGAATTGCTACTAGAGAAATTTGGGAGAAATGGGGAAAACCAGCTTTAAGACCAACACGCATGAAGATACAAATGGCATACAGACACACTGAATGACCCTTGGGATTATTGGAACGGGTAGTTTTTACCACTTGCGGAGTTGAGTTCGAGCACACCTTGGCGATATGTCAGTTTGAAAGGCCTAGCAATTTTGAAATGATACTTGGAAGACCTTTCATGAGACAACTAAAGGTAGTGCAAGATTGGGAAAAAGACGTTGTATACCTACATCATGAAGGAACCACCACAAGAATAAACCTCCACACATATACGTATCAAGATGTTTCCCCCTTACAATGGAATCAGATTCATAAGGAGGAAGATAATCAGTCGATTCATAGTATAGGTTCAAGTGATCAATCGTGGATGAACGAAGACACTCATTTATGGATATGCCAAACTGTGAAAAAGGAAGAGGATAGGAGGAAAGGATGGCGGCAAAGGCAAAGAGTTGCTAGATCTATACAAGATCCAGCCTATATGCCTCAAATATTTCTAGATGAAGAATTTGAACCTCATGGTTGGATGGAGATTTTAGCTACTCTCGATGTGTGTGTAAACGAAGAAGTGATAACCATGAATGAATGCATTGATGAGGAAGGATATGACGTTAGCCTATACGTGGTAGTTCTTTAAGAGGCTGAAGAAGGGGAAGTGATAGAAAAGGAATGGAAGGAGGATTACGAGAGCATTGAAATGGAGCAAGAGCAAATGGAAATAGAAAGTGGAAATCAAGAAGTAAGTGTCATAACTAATGAAATAAATCAAGAACCAACACAGGAAGAGGAGCTTGGATTAGATAAAGCAAAAAATGACAAAGAAAACAAGCCTCAAGACAAATTTGAAGTGCCCACCCACTTCAAAAGATATGAAGTAGAAGAGAGAAGAATTGCTATTCAAATGCCAAAACGAGAAGCACAGCCAGGAATAGCATATGACAATAAAGAACAGACCAAGAAAATAGTAGTAACCTTAGAGGAAGGAGAAGAACGATGTACTTTTATAGGACAGGATGTCTCAATGGAGGAAGAACAAGAGTTAATATGACTCATAAGGGAATACAGGGATGTCTTTGCCTGGACATATAAGGATTTGAAAGGAGTAGATCCATCGATATGTGCACATAGAATCCCTATGACATCTGAAGCTAAACCTTCCAAACAAAGACCATACACATATAATGATGTTTACTCAGCAAAGATTAAAGAAGAGATAGATAAACTATTAGATGTTGGGTGCATATATGAGATTGAAGACATGGAATGGGTGTCACCTTTGGTGGTCGTACCGAAAAAGAATGGTAAGTTAAGAGTATGCATAAATCTGAAAAAGGTAAATGCCGCTACCGTAAGGGATAGTTACCCATTACCCATCACGGATCATCTTCTGGAAAGAGTGGTAGGGAAGGAAGTTTATAGTTTTTTAGATGGCTTTTCAGGGTATAATCAGGTAGCCATTGCTCTTGAGGACCAACATAAAATAGCCTTTTCAACTGAATGGGGAGTATACGCCTTTAGGGTTATGCCTTTCGGCCTAACCAATGCCCCAGCCACTTTCCAAAGATTGATGTGCCATGTATTCAAAGAGTTCTTGAGAAAGAGTATGGAGGTATATGTGGATGATTTATGCACTTATTCAGCTATACGATCAGAGCATATCCCTGAACTAGGAAAGATCTTTGCCAAATGTCGACAATATAGAGTATGCCTCAACCCAGAAAATAGTGTCTTCATGGTTTGACAAGGAAAGATATTAGGACATATTGTCTCTAAAAATGGAATTTCAACTGATGAAGACAAAATCAAAGTAATTTTGGATTTACCGAGACCAAAGACCGCTAAAGAAGTACAAGCATTTATGGGACATTGTGGTTACTACCGAAGATTTATACATATGTATGCCATAATTGCTAGACCTCTTTATGCATTATTGACTCAGTTTAACTGGATTGAAGAATGTGAAAAGGCCTTTAACGAATTAAAGAGTCAATTGAGTTCAGCCCCAATCCTTCGAGTACCTAATTGGAACAAGCCCTTTCACATTCATGTAGATGCTTCCAAGTTTGCCATTGGTTGCATCCTAGCTCAACCCGCAGATACAGGAAAGTTAGATCACCCTATAGCCTATGCCAGTAGACAATTGAATCAAGCAGAACGCAATTATACCACGACTGAAAGAGAAGGCCTAGGGATGGTGTATGCAGTAAAGAAATTTCGACACTACTTATTGGCAAACAAATTCAAAATCTTCATTGATCATCAAGCCCTATTGTACTTAGTCAATAAACCTTGTAATATGGGATGACTAGTACGATGGTTTCTATTGTTGATGGAATTTGATTTTGAAGTAGTAGTCAAGAAAGGAAATACCCACATAAGAGCAGATCACCTATCAAGAATGACACATGGAGAACCACCCATAGGAGTACCGGATGATCTGCCTGACACGTACCTGTTCAACCTCGAAGTATGTCCCCAATGGGAAGAAAAGTTGATCACAATACTCACACATGGAACTAAAGATGGGATCACACCAAACCGAACCCAAGACCTATGGAAGACTAAAAACCTTCATATCATTGCTGGAAGTTTGTATCACCAAGACTCAAATGGATTACTCATGCGATGCGTAGAAGAAGAGGAACAAGAAATGTGGCTTCAAAAAGCACATGTAAATCAATGGAAAACTCATCTAAATGCGAACGGAACATGGAAAACACTGAGGAGATTGGGCATATATTGGCCAACCATGCAGAGGGATACGCATAACTATGTATCAGCCTGCCCAACTTGTCAAGAACAAAATCTAGAAGAGAACTCCACTCTATGCTACTCCACCGTAGCACCAAGATGGAGCATGCCTTTGGTGAAGTTCTTAAAGACCCAAGAGTACCCAGAAGGAGCCACTCTAGCTAGGAAATGTGCACTTGTAGAACAAAGCAAAGACTATGCTCTTATAGGAAAACAACTCTTTAAACGAGGAAGAGACAATCATTTGCGAATGTGCATTCATGAAGATGAGTATCTTGCTGTTTTAGAGATGGCACATACAGGAGTTGCAGGAGGACATTTTTCTGCAGATAAAACAGCAAAAATGATTCTTTTTGCAGGAATGTGGTGGCCAACTCTACATCAGGATGCAGCCACATATGTTCAACGGTGTGATACATGTCAACGAACGAAATATCCAATTAGAAGAGATGAAATGCCATTAAAACCCATGATGAGTGCCAGAGCTTTTACTAAATGAGGAATAGACTTCATAGGACCTATTAGCCCACCAGCTAAAGGATCCCATGCTGAATACATAATTGTAGCCACAGACTATCTGACCAAATGGGTTGAAGCCAAAGCAACCAAGAAAAATGATGCAAGAACTACTGCCAAGTTTCTCTTCGAGAACATTTTCACTAGATTTGGACTGCCAATAGAAATTGTGAGTGATAGAGGCAGGCATTTTGTGAATGAATTAATAGAAGCCCTCTTGAATGAATTCTTAGTAATTCACAAGAAATCATCCCCTTATCACCCACAAGCCAATGGACAAGCCGAAAGTTCAAATAAAATCTTGTGCACAGTTCTCACTAAAATTGTGAACAATGGTAGATCTGATTGGGATAAACAATTACATCATGCTGTATGGGCATTCCGAGTAGCTTACAAGACCGCCATAGGAACTACTCCTTTTAACTTAGTGTATGGACAAAATGCTATCTTGCCAATTGATTTCTTAATACCCACTCTCAGAGTAGCAACAACTTATGAGTGGACGGGACATGAACTCTCAGCTCAATTGGATCAAATAGAGAAGTTACATAAAACTAGGTTACAAGCAGTAGTAGGGATTTATGCTGCTAAAAGGCGATAGAAGGCATATTTTGATGCTCATATTAAAGATAAAAATTTGAAGGAAGGAGATTTAGTTTTGGTATATACCCTGAAACAACACACAAAAAAACTACAAAAAAGAGGATATGGCCCGTTAATCATCAATCGCATATCCACCAGCGGAGCCATCAGCTTAGCAACTCTAGATGGAGAAGTATTTCCAAATTATATCAGTGGATGTCGAGTGAAAAAATATCTAGAGCCATTAACTGAAGAAATAATGTCACGATTGATAATGGGTAAGAATAGGCACCTAGAGGAAGAAAGAATACGAGAAGAAGCCAGACAAGAAGCGCTAGAATGAATAAGAAAACGGAAAGAATGGATGAGAGAGAGCGAGAGATGAGAGATATCGCCTAGGAAAGGAACTCATCCCACTGGCCAACTTTAGGGCCATTGAAAACCTAGGGCAACAAAGGAAGCAACCATATTTGAATTTGGGAGTCAAAAAAAAGGATTACCACTTAGTGGATGCTCTCATTGACACAGAGCCTCTATAAGCTGTATCAAGTATTCATTGACACAGACACTCAAGGAGGAATTATGCCCATCAAAGGCACAACTGATAGGGATAGGAGGAAAAATCACCAAATGTATAGGAGAGATTATCTTACCTCTACACCTCGAAAACAACACTATGGAATCGATCAGGACTTATTGGAAGAGCTCGTGTTAGGTCAAAACATATACGAATATGAAGTAACTATTCAATTGGCCTTAGGATACATCTTAGCCAAGATAGGACATCGTGAAGTATTTAGCATGCTAGACGAACTGTTGGTGCAGAGCAATCAACAATTGAAGTTTTGGAAGTTAAAGAATGAAGACAAGATCAAGTTTTGAAGCATAGAAGAAGTTTCCATTCAAGAATTGAAAGACATGTACATATATGTACATTAGTTCAGATATAGGTCACTTATACTTTTGAATAGTCATAAGTTTGTAAATATTTGCTTATAAATACCATGGAAAATGTCGGGGCAAGTATGAGAGAGCATGAGAATAGAGTAATCAAGAGTTGTAAGAGTTATTAGACATCTTAGAAGTTAGTTGAACTCTCTCTCATCATTCAGTTGTAAACTCCTCCAGAAATGAAAGAAATTTGCGCCCGATGTTCCTGAGCTTTTTCCTTCTGTGCTAGATCTTTTGTGAAATGCTTTTGTACAAGTCTAAGTCTATAGGTGATTGACCTCTATACAAATTTTCAGCTTCCAATTGTGATCAGGTTGAGAGAATTATGTGTAGGAACATTCGTATGTGAAGAAGTGTTCACTAGTTCCTGAAACAGGCGCAAAATTTGAAGTCAATGATTTGATCAGTTCTCCTTCCACAATTTAAAGTTTTGAGCAAGCAAGCATTCAATCTTTAAGTTGGAAGGTAAGCTACTTGTGGCTTAAAGCATTTGCTTAAACGAGTTCTAGTCTTGGAGAACCATGTCTTAGAAGTTGCAGGTGTCAAAGTCGACTCTACAGGGTGACAGTTTTAGACATAGATAACTTGTTGAGTTCATTTCTCAAGTTATACTGAATCTTTTGGAGTAATTCAACTTGGAGAAGGTGCACAATCTATAGGCGACACCTTGTGCAAAGTTTTATAAAAAACTTTACACAATTGACAACTCAATGAGAAAGATAAGTACAGCAGACTTTCTATAAAGTCATCATCTTCACATATTTTTGAAAATCTTGATAATTAAGTATTGATCTTCTAAAGTTGGAGAAGATTTGAGTTATTCTTGTTATAGAGGTGCTCTAAATACAAGAATAACTTATTCTTTTCGAGATTAACACTCTCCATGAGTGGTATCAGACCAAGAAACATCAAAATTGAGGAAAGGAGGATCCCGCCTGCTGCAGCTACAAAGAATTCAACATCTGAAAGTTCAAAAGATGAAAGCTTGAGAGCAAAGCTTGAGAAGGACGTCATACAACACCAAGGAATACAAAAGGAGTATCATTCGAAGTAAAGGTACATCTATTACTCATAAAGTTTGAAGAATTCAATACACAGGTGAAGAAAGGATGGGAGATTCTCTTCAAATAGAGAAGTTGGATAGAGAGAACTATCCAGCATGGTCAATGAGGATGGAAGCTCATCTAATGAGCAAAGATTTGATAGGTTATATTACAGGTGAAGAAGAAAAGCCTCGATTGAGAGATCCTAGTGTTCCAACTAGGGAAGAATTATCATATTTGAAGAATGGGATGAAGAGAGATGCTCAAGCTAGGAGCATTATCTATATGGCAGTCAATGACTACTTGCTACCTCACATTAGAGGTCTTGAAAGTGCAAATGATATATGGAATGCTTTGGAGGAGCATTTCCAAAACACCACAAAGTCAAGGAAGCATCCTTGTGGGCAGAATTTACCACATTCAAGAAAAAGGCCTCTCAATCCATCTCAGATTATGTAACAAGAATGAAGGACATTGCAGATGCATTAGAAGCTGTTGATGAAGACATTGAGGAGGATGAATTGGTAAGGCAAATCCTTACAGGTTTGAGAGGTGATGACAAATGGAAGCCATTCATTTTGTCTATTGAATTATCACTTGATCATTTTACTCCAGACTTAAATCAGTTGCTAGGGCATATGTTAACCTTTGAGCAGGATGTCAAAGGTGAAGGTGACAAGAGTACATGTCATGCAATGTACTCAAAGGATAAGAAGAAAATTAGCAAAGGGAAGCAACAAGTAAATGAAGATGAAGGCACAACTAGTCAAGCCAACTTCCTAAGAGGAAGAGGAGGTGGCAAAGGTAGAGGAAGAGACAGGAATAACAAAGATGGAGTCAAAGCTTGCTGGATTTGTGGTAAGACAAATCATTTAGCTAATGATTGTTGGCATAATAATCAGAGTAATGGTGGATATAATCAGAATTTTAATTCAAGAGGAAGAGGTGGCAGAAATCAAAGAGGTAATTTCAGAGGTAGAGGTAGTAGGGGTTACTTTGGAAGAAATGCAGGTAGAGGATTCCAAAGTCAACAATACAATAATACCTACTACAATTATGCTTCAGATCAGAAGGAGGATTCAACATTGATAATGAATGCAACTTGTGAAAGGCAAAGTGAAGATCAAAGAGTCTTCTACATTGACTCAGGGTGTAGCAATCACCTGAGTGGCAACATAGCATTGATAACTGATTTGGAAAATAAGGTAACTAATCATGTTGTTCAAACAGGTGACAATACAAAGCACAATGTGAAGTCAATTGGATCAGTGAAGGCCAAGGATGGTAGCACCCTCTTGAGTAAGCTCTTGTATGTTCCTACAATTCCTAAGAATCTGATAAGTGTAGGACAAATTGTTGAAAAAGGTTATGAAGTTAGATTCACTAATGAAGGAGTGTTTGTGGAGGACCCTAGCAATGGGTATAAACAAATTGTTTCAGGAAAAAAAGAAGGAAGGTTGTTCACATTGAAGATTCAAGGTAATGTTGGTCATGCCTTGTTCACTTATGGAGGACATAAGATCTCTGAGTTAGATCTTTGGCACAAGAGGCTTGGACATTTTAATGAAAGAGGTATCAAAGACATGATCAACAATGGTTCAGTGCTTGGATTACCTAATGTTACAGGTCAACATATGACATACAAATGTGAGGCATGTCAATTCGGTAAGGCTCATAAGCAATCTTACTCCAAGCATGGTTTCATGTATTCAGAGAAGCTTGAGTTGGTACATACAGATGTGTGGGGACCATCAAAGGATTTCAGTATCAATGGTTCAAGGTACTATGTGATTTATGTTGATGATGCTACCAGATGGATAACTATTTATGTGATCAAAGATAAGTCAGAAGTGTTTAATACATTTAAACACTATCATGCATATGCAGAAAGAATTACAGGTCATAAATTGAAGAGATTAAGGTCAGATGGAGGGGGAGAGTATTTCTCTAATGATTTCAGTGAGTACTTGTGGAATGCAGGTATAAAAAGGGAAATTACTTGCAGGTACTCTCCTCAACAAAATGGTGTAGCAGAAAGGAGGAATAGAACTCTTGTTGAGTTTGCAAGATCCATGATGAAGGAGAAAAATTGTCCTAATTATTTGTGGGCTGAGGCCGTAAATACAGCAACTTATTTGGTTAATAGGTTACCATGTAAAGCTTTGCAAGGTATGACACCATATGAGGCATGGTGGGGTAAGAGACCTACATTAGACCATTGCAAAGTATTTGGATGTTTGGCATATGCATATGTGCCATCACAATTAAGGCACAAATTGGAACCTAAAGCTGAAAAGTATGTGTTCATTGGTTATGATGATAAGCAGATGGGATATAGATTGTGGAGTCCATCCACAAAGCAATTTATTGTGTCTAAGGATGTTACATTTGATGAGCAAGGTACTTGGTATGCAGGTACAATCAATATTAATACAGGTGATGAAGAAGTTGTGAGTCAAAGGAAAGGTAAATCAAAGGTTCAGATATTTGATGAAGAGGAGAATAATGAAGTGCAGGTTGAAGTTGAAGAAATGCCAAGATTTGATCCTGAGTGTGATGAACCAGAAACTTCTAGGAGTGGAGAACTCAAAAGGTCATCAAGACACAAGTGGCAACCTACAAGGTATAGCTATGACACTTCTTTTTTGGCTACTAAAGATTATGCTTACATGATAAAGGCAGATGAAGACCCTTCTACATATGAAGAGGCAAAAGGTAAGGAAAATTGGGAGAAAGCTATGAAGGAAGAATATGATGCATTGATGGAGAATCAGACTTGGGAATTGGTTCCTAAACCAAATAGTCAGAAGATCATTGGTTGCAAATGGGTCTACAAGACAAAGAGATTTGCAGATGGAAATGTGTCTAGGTACAAAGCTAGACTTGTTGTGAAAGGGTTTGTTCAAACATATGGTATTGATTATGATGAAACTTATAGTCCTGTGGCAAAGATGACAACCATCAGGAACTCATAGCTATTGCTGCATGTAAAGGTTGGAAATTATGTCAATTAGATGTGAAGAATGCTTTCTTGAATGGCTATATTTCAGATGATGTTTTCATGGAGCAACCTCAAGGATTCAGAGATGGAAGGTATCCAGATCATGTGTGTAAGCTCAAGAGAGCTTTGTATGGGTTGAAGCAGGCCCCAAGGGCATGGAATTATAGACTTGTAAAGTTCTTGAAAGAACTTGGATTTCAAGTATCTAAAGCAGATAGTAGCTTGCTTGTGAAAGCAAGTGACGATGGGTTCATTTACATGTGCATATATGTTGATGATATAATTCTTACAGGTACAGATGAGAAAGGCATTCAAAGCCTAAAGAAGCAAATGGAGAAAGAATTCAAAATCACTGATTTGGGAGATTTGTCATATTTCTTGGGCATGGAGATTTCATACACTCAACATGGAGTGTATGTGACTCAAGAAAGGTATTTGAGAAACTTGTTAATCAAGTTCAAAATGAATGATTGCAGGGTAGCACCTACTCCAATGGAGGTAAATCACAAATTGAGCAAATATGGTGGAGAAGAATTCAAGGATATGAAGCTATATCAGAGTTTGGTTGGTAGTCTTATCTATGCTACATTAATTAGGCCTGATTTATCATATGCAGTTGGGGTTTTGTCTCATTTCATGCATTGTCCTAGGAAAGAACATTGGATTGCAGGTCAAAGAGTATTGAGGTACATTAAGGGTACACTCAAAGAAGGTTTGTATTATGGTTTTACATCAGATACAAATATCAAGATTTATAGTGATGCAGATTGGGTAGGTAATCCAGATGATAGAAGGTCAACTTATGGATACATGTGTTATGTGGGAGATAAGTTAATCTCTTGGTGTTCAAAGAAGCAACACACAGTTTCCTTGTCATATACAGAAGCTAAGTACAAAGGCATGGTTGAAGCTGCAAAGGAAGTGATATGGCTTAAGACTCTGATGAAGAGTTTTGATATCATTTAGAGTATTCCTACTATTCATGGAGATAACATGAGTTCATTGTATCTAGCTGCTAATCCTGTTTTTCATGCCAGAACCAAACACATTGAGATTCAGTATCACTTTCTAAGAGAGAAGGTGATGGACAAAGAGATTGAAGTCATACATACTTCAACTAAAGATCGGATAGCTGATATGCTTACCAAAAGCTTGGACCAAAACTATAGAGATTCAAAGACATGGCAGGCATAAAGAAGATAGAGAAAACCTCAATTGATGATTGAGGGGGAGCTGTTGGTGCAGAGCAATCAACAATTGAAGTTTTGGAAGTTAAAGAATGAAGTCAAGATCAAGTTTTGAAGTATAGAAGAAGTTTACATTCAGGAATTGAAAGACATGTACACATATGTACATTAGTTCAGATATAGGTCACTTATACTTTTGAATAGTCATAAGTTTGTAAATATTTGCTTATAAATACCATGGAAAATGTCGGGGCAAGTATGAGAGAGCATGAGAAAAGAGTAATCAAGAGTTGTAAGAGTTATTAGACATCTTAGAAGTTAGTTGAACTCTCTCTCATCATTCAGTTGTAAACTCCTCCAGAAATGAAAGAAATTTGCGCCCGATGTTTCTGAGTTTTTTCCTTCTGTGCTAGATCTTTTGTGAAATGCTTTTGTACAAGTCTAAGTCTATAGGTGATTGACTTATATACAAATTTTCAGCTTCCAATTGTGATCAGGTTGAGAGAATTATGTGTAGGAACATTCGTATGTGAAGAAGTGTTCACTAGTTCCTGAAACAGGCGCAAAATTTGAAGTCAATGATTTGATCAGTTCCCGTTCCACAGTTTAAAATTTTGAGCAAGCAAGCATTCAATCTTTAAGTTGGAAGGTAAGCTACTTGTGGCTTAAAGCATTTGCTTAAACGGGTTCTAGTCTTGGAGAACCATGTCTTAGAAGTTGCAGGTGTCAAAGTCGACTCTACAGGGTGACAGTTTTAGACATAGATAACTTGTTGAGTTCATTTCTCAAGTTATACTGAATCTTTTGGAGTAATTCAACTTGGAGAAGGTGTGCAATCTATAGGCAACACCTTGTGCAAAGTTTTATCAAAAACTTTATACAATTGACAGGTCAATGAGAAAGATAAGTACAGCAGACTTTCTGTAAAGTCATCATCTTCACAGATTTTTCAAAATCTTGATAATTAAGTATTGATCTTCTAAAATTGGAGAAGATTTGAGTTATTCTTGTTATAGAGGTGCTCTAAATACAAGAATAACTTATTCTTTTCGAGATTAACACTCTCCATCAGTGGTATCAGAGCAGGAAACATCAAAATTGAGGAAAGGAGGATCCCGACTGCTGCAGCTACAAAGAATTCAACATCTGAAAGTTCAAAAGATGAAAGCTTGAGAGCAAAGCTTGAGAAGGAGGTCATACAACACCAAGGAAGACAAAAGGAGTATCATTCGAAGTAAAGGTACATTTATTACTCATAAAGTAATACACAGGTGAAGAAAGGATGGGAGATTCTCTTCAAATAGAGAAGTTGGATAGAGAGAACTATCCAGCATGGTCAATGAGGATGGAAGCTCATCTAATGAGCAAAGATTTGATAGGTTATATTACAGGTGAAGAAGAAAAGCCTCAATTCAGAGATCCTAGTGTTCCAACTAGGGAAGAATTATCATAGTTGAAGAATTGGATAAAGAGAGATGCTCAAGCTAGGAGCATTATCTATATGGCAGTCAATGACTACTTGCTACCTCACATTAGAGGTCTTGAAAGTGCAAGTGATATATGGAATGCTTTGGAGGAGCATAAGGCATCCTTGTGGGCAGAATTTACCACATTCAAGAAAAAGGCCTCTCAATCCATCTCAGATTATGTAACCAGAATGAAGGACATTGCAGATGCATTAGGAGCTGTTGATGAAGACATTGAGGAGGATGAATCGGTAAGGCAAATCCTTACAGGTTTGAGAGGTGATGAAAAATGGAAGCCATTCATTTTGTCTACTGAATTATCACTTGATCATTTTACTCCTGACTTAAATCAGTTGCTAGGGCATATGTTAACCTTTGAGCAAGATGTCAAAGGTGAAGGTGACAAGAGTACGGGTCATGCAATGTACTCAAAGGATAAGAAGAAAATTAGCAAAGGGAAGCAACAAGTAAATGAAGATGAAGGCACAACTAGTCAAGCCAACTCCCTAAGAGGAAGAGGAGGTGGCAAAGGTAGAGGAAGAGGCAGGAATAACAAAGATGGAGTCAAAGCTTGCTGGATTTGTGGTAAGACAAATCATTTAGCTAATGATTGTTGGCATAATAATCAGAGTAATGGTGGATATAATCAGAATTTTAATTCAAGAGGAAGAGGTGGCAGAAATCAAAGAGGTAATTTCAGAGGTAGAGGTAGTAGGGGTTACTTTGGAAGAAATGCAGGCAGAGGATTCCAAAGTCAACAATACAATAATACCTACTACAATTATGCTTCAGATCAGAAGGAGGATTCAACATTGATAATGAATGCAACTTGTGAAAGGCAAAGTGAAGATCAAAGAGTCTTCTACATTGACTCAGGGTGTAGCAAACATAGCATTGATAACTGATTTGGAAAATAAGGTAACTAATCATGTTGTTCAAACAGGTGACAATACAAAGCACAATGTGAAGTCAATTGGATCAGTGAAGGCCAAGGATGGTAGCACCCTCTTGAGTAAGCTCTTGTATGTTCCTACAATTCCTAAGAATCTGATAAGTGTAGGACAAATTGTTGAAAAAGGTTATGAAGTTACATTCACTAATGAAGGAGTGTTTGTGGAGGACCCTAGCAATGGGTATAAACAAATTGTTTCAGGAAAAAAAGAAGGAAGGTTGTTCACATTGAAGATTCAAGGTAATGTTGGTCATGCTTTGTTCACTTATGGAGGACATAAGATCTTTGAGTTAGATCTTTGGCACAAGAGGCTTGGACACTTTAATGAAAGAGGTATCAAAGACATGATCAACAATGGTTCAGTGCTTGGATTACCTAATGTTATAGGTCAACATATGACATACATATGTGAGGCATGTCAATTAGGTAAGGCTCATAAGCAATCTTACTCCAAGCATGGTTTCATGTATTCAGAGAAGCTTGAGTTGGTACATACAGATGTGTGGGGACCATCAAAGGATTTCAGTATCAATGGTTCAAGGTACTATGTGATTTATGTTGATGATGCTACCAGATGGATAACTATTTATGTGATCAAAGATAAGTCAGAAGTGTTTAATACATTTAGACACTATCATGCATATGCAGAAAGAATTACAGGTCATAAATTGAAGCGACTAAGGTCAGATGGAGGGGGAGAGTATTTCTCTAATGAGTTCAGTGATTACTTGTGGAATGCAGGTATAAAAAGGGAAATTACTTGCAGGTACTCTCCTCAACAAAATGGTGTAGCAGAAAGGAGGAATAGAACTCTTGTTGAGTTTGCAAGATCCATGATGAAGGAGAAAAATTGTCTTAATTATTTGTGGGCTGAGGCCGTAAATACAACAACTTATTTGGTTAATAGGTTACCATGTAAAGCTTTGCAGGGTATGACACCATATGAGGCATGGTGGGGTAAGAGACCTACATTAGACCATTGCAAAGTATTTGGATGTTTGGCATATGCATATGTACCATCACAATTAAGGCACAAATTGGAACCTAAAGCTGAAAAGTATGTGTTCATTGGTTATGATGATAAGCAGATGGGATATAGATTGTGGAGTCCATCCACAAAGCAATTTATTGTGTCTAAGGATGTTACATTTGATGAGCAAGGTACTTGGTATGCAGGTACGATCAATATTAATATAGTTGATGAAGAAGTTGTGAGTCAAAGGAAAGGTAAATCAAAGGTTCAGATATTTGATGAAGAGGAGAATAATGAAGTGCAGGTTGAAGTTGAAGAAATGCCAAGATTTGATCCTGAGTGTGATGAACCAGAAACGTCTAGGAGTGGAGAACTTAGAAGGTCATCAAGACACAAGTGGCAACCTACAAGGTATAGCTATGACACTTCTTTTTTGGCTACTAAAGGTTATGCTTACATGATAAAGGCAGATGAAGACCCTTCTACATATGAAGAGGCAAAAGGTAAGTAAAATTGGGAGAAAGCTATGCAGGAAGAATATGATGCATTGATGGAGAATCAGACTTGGGAATTGGTTCCTAAACCAAATAGTCAGAAGATCATTGGTTGCAAATGGGTCTACAAGACAAAGAGATTTGCAGATGGAAATGTGTCTAGGTACAAAGCTAGACTTGTTGTGAAAGGGTTTGTTCAAACATATGGTATTGATTATGATGAAACTTATAGTCCTGTGGCAAAGATGACAACCATCAGGACACTCATAGCTATTGCTGCATGTAAAGGTTGGAAATTATGTCAATTAGATGTGAAGAATGCTTTCTTGAATGGCTATATTTCAGATGATGTTTTCATGGAGCAACCTCAAGGATTCAGAGATGGAAGGTATCCAGATCATGTGTGTAAGCTCAAGAGAGCTTTGTATGGGTTGAAGCAGGCCCCAAGGGCATGGAATTATAGACTTGTAAAGTTCTTGAAAGAACTTGGATTTCAAGTATCTAAAGCAGATAGTAGCTTGCTTGTGAAAGCAAGTGATGATGGGTTCATTTACATGTGCATATATGTTGATGATATAATTCTTACAGGTACAGATGAGAAAGGCATTCAAAGCCTAAAGAAGCAAATGGAGAAAGAATTCAAAATCACTGATTTGGGAGATTTGTCATATTTCTTGGGCATGGAGATTTCATACACTCAACATGGAGTGTATGTGACTCAAGAAAGGTATTTGAGAAACTTGTTAATCAAGTTCAAAATGAATGATTGCAGGGTAGCACCTACTCCAATGGAGGTAAATCACAAATTGAGCAGATATGGTGGAGAAGAATTCAAGGATATGAAGCTATATCAGAGTTTGGTTGGTAGTCTTATCTATGCTACATTAACTAGGCCTGATTTATCATATGCAGTTGGGGTTTTGTCTCAATTCATGCATTGTCCTAGGAAAGAACATTGGATTGCAGGTCAAAGAGTATTGAGGTACATTAAGGGTACACTCAAAGAAGGTTTGTATTATGGTTTTACATCAAATACAAATATCAAGATTTATAGTGATGCAGATTGGGCAGGTAATCCAGATGATAGAAGGTCAACTTATGGATACATGTGTTATGTGGGAGATAAGTTAATCTCTTGGTGTTCAAAGAAGCAACACACAGTTGCCTTGTCATATACAGAAGCTTAGTACAGAGGCATGGTTGAAGCTGCAAAGGAAGTGATATGGCTTAAGACTCTGATGAAGAGTTTTGATATCATTTAGAGTATTCCTACTATTCATGGAGATAACATGAGTTCATTGTATCTAGCTGCTAATCCTGTTTTTCATGCCAGAACCAAACACATTGAGATTTAGATGGACAAAGAGATTGAAGTCATACATACTTCAACTAAAGATCAGATAGCTGATATGCTTACCAAAAGCTTGGATGGACCAAAGCTATAGAGATTCAAAGACATGGCAGGCATAAAGAAGATAGAGAAAACCTCAATTGATGATTGAGGGGGAGCTGTTGGTGCAGAGCAATCAACAATTGAAGTTTTGGAAGTTAAAGAATGAAGACAAGATCAAGTTTTGAAGCATAGAAGAAGTTTACATTCAGGAATTGAAAGATATGTACACATATGTACATTAGTTCAGATATAGGTCACTTATACTTTTGAATAGTCATAAGTTTGTAAATATTTTCTTATAAATACCATGGAAAATGTCGGGGCAAGTATGAGAGAGCATGAGAATAGAGTAATCAAGAGTTGTAAGAGTTATTAGACATCTTAGAAGTTAGTTGAACTCTCTCTCATCATTCAATTGTAAACTCCTCCAGAAATGAAAGAAATTTGTGCCCGATGTTTCTGAGTTTTTTCCTTCTGTGCTAGATCTTTTGTGAAATGCTTTTGTACAAGTCTAAGTCTATAGGTGATTGACCTCTATACAAATTTTCAGCTTCCAATTGTGATTAGATTGAGAGAATTATGTGTAGGAACAGTCGTATGTGAAGAAGTGTTCACTAGTTCCTGAAACAGGCGCAAAATTCGAAGTCAATGATTTGCTCAGTTCTCCTTCCAAAGTTTAAAGTTTTGAGCAAGAAAGCATTCAATCTTTAAGTTGGAAGGTAAGCTACTTGTGGCTAAAAGCATTTGCTTAAACGGGTTCTAGTCTTGGAGAACCATGTCTTAGAAGTTGCAGGTGTCAAAGTCGACTCTACAGGGTGATAGTTTTAGACATAGATAACTTGTTGAGTTCATTTCTCAAGTTATACTAAATCTTTTGGAGTAATTAAACTTGGAGAAGGTGCGCAATGTATAGGCGACACCTTGTGCAAAGTTTTATAAAAAACTTTACACAATTGATAGGTCAATGAGAAAGATAAGTACAACAGACTTTCTGTAAAGTCATCATCTTCACAGATTTTTCAAAATCTTGATAATTAAGTATTGATCTTCTAAAATTGGAGAAGATTTTAGTTATTCTTGTTATAGAGGTGCTCTAAATACAAGAATAACTTGTTCTTTTGGAGATTAACACTCTCCATCACGAATGACCAATCAAAGCTACAAGTATAGGACCGAAAACTCACCCAAATGAACATAGTGATGAATGCATGTTCACTAGCACTATGGAAACCCCTTCATCGAGTACTTCATGTGAGGATACACTGAATTCGGCTTGCACACCATCTTCTAATCTAGCAAGTCACAAGGGTATCATTCTATCTGAAAACAGCCTTAGCGAAGAACCACGCACAAGAGAGACTAGTTCTCCAGGTAATCACAAGTCGGCACCTATTAGAATATACCCCATTCCTTACACTAGACATGCTTGGATAAGGAAGGACCAAATGGCTGCATATCTTCAACAACAGAAACATTATCGACATCAGAATGACCCATCGAACAAGCGAGTAAATCACTTTGGACACCGAGGTCCACAACGAATTGTTAGAATATGGATTCCAAAGAAGGTGGTAGCTACCCAACCAACCCGCACACAAGTATGGATTCCCAAGTTATGTACTCAAATGACAATCATCAAAAAGGAAGAACCAATGCACAAGGAGAATCAGTATGGTCTAAAGGCAACACGACAGAAGATAAACAGTTACAGGACGGAGCAAGAATCTACATTTGCTTCAAAAACTATTCCAAGATTCAAAAAGAAGATAAAGCAGACGTACAACATGAGAAGCACCATATTCTTCAGGAATGTTAGAAATACAAACTGCCCCAACAGTTTGAAGCACATCTGGATGCCGAAAAGCAGGACTAGCTGTATGCATCAACCAAGTAATTTGAGTTGCACACATTTGGAGTTACTAGAACCCAAAGTATGCATAATAGGGCCACATTACAAGGCCAAGCATTCGGCACGTTATTCTTCTATTTCAGGATAGTGAAGCACATTTTCCCTCTTGGGAAATAGGAGAGCACTTGTACATAATCTAAAGAAAATTACTAAAAAAATTAATAGCCGCTTCGGCTATGAACTAACTTTTCTGTTTTTCTTTCAGACAAAAACATAAAAATATCTAAAAGTAGGAAAAATCCTAGGTATTACCTTTCTCACATCCACGAGGAAGGGACGACACCATTCACGCGGAGCAATGTCAATCTTATGAAAGACAAATGAAGGAGGATTTTTTATACTATCTTGCCACTAATTCATACTCTATATTGAGTGCAGATGGCATCTACTAATTCCAAAGCTACGCAAGAGGAAGAAGTCCAGCTTCTTCCCTTGGAATCTATAACAAAAGCAAGAGGCCATTGGTTTTTGGATGACCAACTGGTATCGGAACTCATTTTCATGGCGACCATCAAGATTATGGACAAGGATCACTACTTCCCTATCATGTAGATTTTAAGACCATCATACAAGGATTACCGCGCATGACGGATGTCTGGACACAAGCCGGAATTGATGCATTATTAAGACTGCCGATCTATATGCCAGATTTCCAAAGGTGTACGCAAGTGATGAATACACTTCAGCCTGCATCGAATAAGATGTCAGTTCCTAAGGCACAAGTACTGGATAAAGTTGGTGCCTGGAAGACAATTCAATTCACTCATGAGCTAATTAACAAGGCTTTTGGATGGAATCAAGAAGGACTCATTAATATCAAAGATGAATGTCATAATCCGAAAAAGAGATCCTCTTTGGAAATCAACAGAACGGATATTGAAGATGTTGTTCGCTTAGTGCACCAGCACTTTTGTTTTCCAAGCATGCATAGATATACAACACCTCAAAAGATTGTGGTGCAACTACTCTCACATGCTATGAGGCAAGTCGGAAATCAAGTAAATATGACTCCCTATGTTCAAGAACGTCTATTTGAAGCAAAGAAGAAGTGGGGTCAGAAAAAGTTTCTAAATGGTAGTTCGGCCTTGACCCTACTTATTTATGAGGCATTGGATATGAAGAACTGCTTGCGCGTGATGCCAACCTCAACAGAGTTAGTCAAATATGCCAAGTCAGCGACTGTTCCAAAGAAAAAGAAAACGGCCATCCCTATTGAAGAAGTTGGAACCAGTTCAAAGAAACCCATGAGGGGCACAAAGCACCTTAGAGAGGAAGAAGCCCAGGCTACACCCCAATCAAAGAGGACACACACATTGCCAAAGATTCCTGGGACCCAACAACCAATTACGAAAAGAGATCTCTCTGCTGCCCTAGAGGAAACACATCAGTTTATGCAGGGGCAAGTAAATTTAAATATTCAAGGTCACCATTATAGACAGGCAAGCAAAGAAAGAAGACAGAAAGATAAAGAACAAACACCTAAACAAGTGGCAAGATGCAAAGAATTAGGTTTAGAAGATTCGAGCTCTGATGCAGAATCTAGTCACGAAAAAGACACTCTGGACACTGATATAAGGACAGAAACTCACAATGAAGAATGGACAGAGATTAATCAAGTCGAAGTCACGCCAGACAACCAACAGGGACAGGCAAAGAGCCAAGAACTCACTGAACCAGAGCACGTCATTCAATTGAATGATAAGCCAAAGATCAGTATCAAGGAAGCTCCAATACCTACTAAAGATGCAAAACCACCTATCAAAGAGGAAATACAAACTCTAGTGGACCAAGAATCAGGCCGACAACCAAATAAGGAGCCAATTTTGATCGAGGTACCTGACGATACACCTCAAGGCAAGATTGACCACATGGAGGCTGAGCCAAGGATCCAACTTCATATTAGGCAGCCCCATGATACTACGTTACACGTGGCACAAGGGAAAGATGTGACAACAGGAGCAGAACCTAGTATACCTACCACTTGGTTAAATGTGGATGTCACTCAATTGAAACCTGTCGTCAAGCAAATGATACAAACGGCCATGGAGATGCAACAACAAATGATGGACACATATGCGGATTATGACAAGGCCATGCGCAGTTTCAAATCATGAGTGAACAACTGTCCGCAAAGCTCATCCAGGCTCAGAAAGAGACTGCCGCCAAAGAAAGGGAGTTACCCGCAGTCAAAACACAATGTGATACATGGATGAACCAGCATCATCAGCTACAGACACAACTAAAAGAATTACAAAGACTGCATGAAGCCAGTGAAGCAGACAAAGAGAGAATGAAAGCTAGAAGTAATCTCCTCGAAACACAACTAAAGGTATACATGGAGGAAAATGACAATTTATGAAACATAAATAAAGAATTGATGAAGTCATTTCTATATGATCAACCTATCGAAAAACAAGAGACTACAAATATTGACCAAAAAGAATTAAGAGATCAGATTAAGAAGTATGCAGATTTGCTGAAACACGAGCAAGCATTGAGAGCAGAATGGGAACATAAGTACATTCAAGACACCAATGAGCTCAAAAAGCAACTGAATACGGCCAATGGCAAACTTGCCGTGAGTTATAGTGAAAACATGATCAGATAGCAGAAATTGACAATGAGTTGCTTGCGACAAAAGAAATTCTAAGGGCAGCAATGCAAGAAATAAAAGAAAAGACTGACCGACTTACACAATTAAACGTTAAAGCAACAGAGCCAACACCAATCGGGACACCAGTAGAGCCAAGACAAGAAAATCCTACTGACGAGGTAGAGGTGCGTCCTCTATCTCCCCCGATTTATAATTCTCCAATAAAAGATCAGGTGGCAGAACCAAATGATGATCATCCAATGCCATATACTGCAGAATTAAGTCAGAAGGAACGGGCACTATTGGTGTCCCGACTGACAGAAAATTTTGAAAATGAAGTCATCAAAGTCATGAAAGAAGCAAGGATTAAAGGTAAAGACTTGGAGACGATCATGAAGCCTTTCAACATTCCGTATGGACTATTGAAAGAGAAAACAAGACAATACATAAAGAAGATCACACAGAAAAATCCAGACGAACAGCTGCAGTTCAAAAATGACACGTTCAACTATACTCAAGAAGAATTTGAAGCTGCACAGCCTGTTTGGAGGAGAAAATTCTTGGAGAAACATCCTACATTACAGGTGCACTGGCAAGCGGCACCATATTTATTACAGGTAAATCCTTCTTTTTGTACAACACCACGGCGCAGAGAAGCACGAGAATTTTTGGATATGCAAAAGATTGGTGTGGTCAATAAACAGTGGCTAAACTATCCAGTACTTCCAAGTCCACCGCATAACTATCTACCTACAGAGGATTACATGATCAAAACCATTGAATTTTGGCTGTAGAATTATGCAATAGTACTCGATTTAACCATCAAGATGACCAATAAAATACTCAGTATGATACTTACAGTATTAAAGGTCTTCAAACACGCGGCATATACATTTTTGAACTTCATTGGCATTAATCAAGGAACATATATTCTTGTTTTTGACTTGTCTGTTATGCCTAGCCGACCCACAATAATGGCATATTATTCTAGGTTGATGTTTTTGCCGAGTACATATATGCAAACATTCGAAGAAGCCTTTTTCACAGGGTTTTTTGAAATTGATTTAGAAATCTTCTTAAAGATGTCATCCAACTTGAATGCCAGATTAGTGGCATATGAACTGAGCTTTTTTGCGGATCATAGACAACCACCACATGATGGTGTGAAAGCAGAACAGTGGAAGCAGCTAATGATACGTGAAGCCAATCTGCTTAATGAAACAGAGCAAAAAGTGTATAGAACATACTCCCATCGACTTCCAAAGCCTGTCGGGGACGACAGAGCTCAGGAGGGGGGCAGTGTTGAGGGAGAGTCAAGCAAAAAGAAGAAAAGAAGAAGACAAAGAAAGAAGCTTCATTAAAAAGATCATATCTGAAGAAACATCTCTGCAGGAAGCCCTGCAGGGCGCAACACCCATCTCTGCACAGAGCCCCGCAGGAGCACATATCAAGGAAAAAGCACGTGGGTGGAAGGAGGAACCAGGGCCAAGAAAGTATCCATGAAGATGTGCAAGAAGATATCCAGCGGTTCCGAAACCACAAGAAGGTCCTTCAACATCTGGATCTTTGGAAGGTCCAGATCGAAGGCTGAAGGATCACATCCTCATACCTTCCACTGGTGGCGTGCATGGCAACCCGAATTAACAGGCAACATAAATGCATCAGGCCCAGAGGATGTAAAAGAAAAATCAAGAAGAGGCCATCAAAACTGAAAACTTGTTTAACAAACAGGCAGAACTGACCAAAAGATGCATGCGGACAACAAACTGAAGACAAGAAGTAAAGCCTCTCAAGGGACGACAGAGACAAAGAGGGGGAGAGTGTTGCAGAAGCAAAGAGAACACAAGGCAGAGAAAAAGAAGGGCCCCAAAATTTTTCCGATTTGGACACCCAATTTTTGTATTATAACCATTCTTGTAACATAATTTCCGTTGTAAATGCACTAGAGGAGTCCTCTAGATGCATCCCCACAAAAGATTAGAAGCTTACCCATGTAAATTAGTAGGAAATTAGCCTTTTAGTGAATAAAGTGCCGGTCTCTTGTGTGAAAGGACCATTTTTAGGGCACATGTATATAAGTCAAGTGGTGACTCTTTGTAAGTACTTTTTGCCATTGTGAGAATCAAGAGCACAAAAATTCGAATTTGTGTCTTCTCCTCTCTGTATCATCTTCTTTGTGAGCTTGTGTGCATGTGTGTTACTTGAAAAGAGTGTTAGGAAGTGTTGTCTATCCATGAAAGCGTTTGTTTGCTGTGGTTAAGGTGTGTGTGAAGTGTAGGAAGTGTTGAAGTGTAGGAAGGTCATTCCCATGACTCAGTATTTTGCTCATAAGTTGAAGTAGAAGCGTCAGAATTGAGTGAAAATACCACCATTGGATGCGTCTTCTCGAGAGCTTCGAAATGCATATGTTATTCCTATATTTGGAGTTTGGAACTGAAAGAAAAGCTCAATTTACTGTTGGATGCTGTTCCAAGTATCGCGACACCATGACTGATAGTTGAAGCTTGTTTGGATTAGTCTTTGCCTTGTTTGCACTCTTTGAGAAGCACATTTGCATTGATCGTCATTTGAATGCATGTCCTCATACACTCGGCTAGGTTTTGATACTCATCGGATTGATAATTAAAGCGTGAATCCCCACTATATGCACTTGAGGGGGATTGAGGTATAGTCTCTTTCTCCACAAGTCCCTAAGTTGGTTCTTAGGTACACAATATAGTTAGGAGGGCATGGTTCTTTTTGAAAGATTCCTTTGCCAAGGATAATGGAGGCATGCGCATGACATCCATTAACTATGCATATAGATTTTACCCCTTAAAATGCATGCATAAATGCATGATTACAAAGGTAAATCCACACATATGGGCACACAAGTAAGTATCAAAATGCCCAAGAAGGAATCCAATGATGGACAAAGATGGGATGGCCGAAGCCTACTTCATCATCATGGGAACACTCAAATAAAACCAAGGGATGGACAAAGCTTAATTTCGAGGTAAATATTTGCACCTTTTTCTTTTCTTTGCAAATTAAAGAACATATAGTGCATGTCATAATAGATATGACTCGGAAGTGGATGCATAGATTTAGGTGGCCAAGTTTTTGTGGTCACATCGACAATCAATCATGGAAATAAGTTGCACTATGCATCAAGTTCATTGATTTGAAAAGAAGTATTGGAGGTGCATTAAAACGGTCGTGGTTAGGAAGAATGCATATAATGCATTGTTGAAACTCGCATATACTAAGTTTCATGGAAATTTTGCACCATCTGTTGGATGAACAAAGTTCTGAATTGGAACTTTTGCATGCTTTAAGGAGGGGTTCAATTTTTGAACCTTATGCATGCAACTCCTTTTCCAATAAAGGTGTAAATGTTTTGGCATATACTAAACTATGCATTTGGAATATATAACATGGGTTTTTGAGTAGAGAGGGAGATTAAGTTCTTGAAGTTAAGTAAGGATTTGATTTTATTAGTTTCTAGGAAGAATGGTGATAAGGCCAATTGGCCACTATAAACCATTTAATTCCTTTAAGGTTGGCTTAGTCCAAATAATCCTAACTTCTTGAACTACCTTAAAACTAAAAATCTCTCTTATGGAAGTTTAAATTCCATAAAAGGCCATGGCATGCCTGATCAGCAAGGCCATAATCTTAAGGTAGTAATACAAAAGTTTTCTCTCTTAAAACCACGATAAAATGGTGGTAACTTAGAGCATTATCTTCTCAAAGCTCTAAGGAAGAGAAAATATGGTCTTAGTTTTGGAAGATGAAAGTACTAGTGTTTTTTCAAGAAAAGTTCTTTGTTTGAAAGAACTACATAACTATTCGGAGCTTTACATTTTTCTTCCAAGCAAATGCAAGGCATGAAGAGAAGGTAAAACTCAAGGGTGGTAATAAACCCTAAGTACCATTTTCTAATGTCCTAGAAAATAAAGGACTATATAGTAAATGGAATTACCATCTTCTTCAACATAGATATTTGATTGGCAAATCAATTATTCTTTCTTAGATTACTCATTATGTCATAAGAGATGATATCTAATTGAGATATAAACTAGCTCTATCATCAATCTTATGCCTTGAAAAGACCAAATAGGGTATTGCAAGGTAAAAGATATGTAAGAAATGGATAAAGTTGAAGTACTTCCTCGTATTTTAGTACTTCATATATATTTCATTACATCTTCCAACTAAGTGAAGTTCTCAAAGATTGGGAATTCTCAAAGAACCCCAATATAAGAGAAGACTTGCATACACCACAAGGATTGTTTGAATCCTAAGTGGGTTAGGAAAAGAAGTTGGATGAACCAAAAAGGATAATTCTGAAAGTATTTTGATGCTTCATAGGTATAACTTAACATACGTTATGGATTCCAGTAATATAGACCTAAGGAATATGACTTCTTGTTTGAAGCAAAAGAAGAAAAGAAAGCCAAAAGACCCAAGTAGGGCAAAGATCAAGTCAAACTTAAAGTTTGATAAGATAAGTCACACCACATTAAATGGTTAACCAAATATTTAAGTAAGATTAGAGGTGGTGTAATCTAAGCACCTTAGTCCTTGCTCTTATAATTTGGTACCATAGTATGCAGGGCATTTAAAAGGACAAAAAAAGGTAAGAAAGTATAGAGACAAAGTTATGTGGATTGGATGAGGAACCCACTGGTATGGGACAGTGGGTACTGAATCCCGTTGAGTACTTTTTCTTGATGGCCAGAAGTAAAAGGGACTCATGATCCAATGGAATACATCAGGAAGACAATGCCTAGGAATAGGCATCTTCTTCAATTATCCTCTCAAAGAAAAGAAGAATTCTTCCAACAAGATATGAAAGTATCTATCTCTTACAGAGAATTAGAAATAAGGAGAGGATCAACTTTTTTGAGTTTGAAGGTAAACTCCAAAGGATGAAGCTCTAAAAGCTTCATGCCAAAGTATGACTTGAAATTCAAGGAACATAAAAATGATCTTAGACCAAGCTTGAA
This sequence comes from Ceratopteris richardii, assembly GCA_020310875.1. NCBI lineage: Eukaryota > Viridiplantae > Streptophyta > Polypodiopsida > Polypodiales > Pteridaceae > Ceratopteris > Ceratopteris richardii. Next base: position 182,390,794 of record CM035420.1, read on the forward strand.
AGAAAGCTCAAAAAGATCATCTTTTGGATACTTGATATTTCAAGTCAATTGAAGAATAAGAAAGATCTAGTTATGATGTCAACATAGGACATCTTTAATAGATCTAGAATATAAGGGAGAGAATTTTGGAAGGATCAAGAAGAACTTTAAGGTTTGAGATCCAACTAGAGATCCGTAAGGATTAAGCTGTGAAGAAATAATTGGAATAATCTATTTCTACTTATGACCTTAAAGATAACATGATCTTTTACACTATGAGTTCCCATCTTGGGACGTAGTTATAAAGATCTTAATCTTTTTGGAGAACAAGTAAAATAGGTTTCAATCAATTGGAGTCTACAATAGTTGGATTAATCCCTATGGATTATAGTCCCTTAAAGTGGATTATCAAAACTACGTAAAGTTTTGAAAGAACATTAAAATCTACTCTTGGTAAGCTATTCAAATTCTCTTTGAAGATAAAGAGGATGTTATATCCTCGTAAAAATTAGATAATCCACCTTTACCATTCTATTGGTTAGGTAGGGATTATATAATGAAATTCCCTGCTATTTAGATTTATTAGAGGCGAATCGCGAACAAGAAAATCCACCTATTTCACTAAAAGAGAATGATTTGGGCAGGGATTATGAAAGATTCATCTTCCTTTCAGAACAAGTTGGATTCTAACTTGAGAGATGAATCTAAATAAAGAAACCTTAAGAAGTATTCATCTATTTTGCTAGGTTCATGCACTAGTGGTGCAAAGAGATGGACCAAGATAGCAATTTAGCTGAAGTCACTTTGACTCCACCTAATCCACATGTTTGAGCTTTGGAGACCCAGATGGCACATGGCTTAAACAAAGAAAATAGGCAGGGATGTTCTCTTCCACCTTTTTCATACTTTCCATACTTTGCATTCGACTCAGTTCTTTTTCATATGCAAACTAGATGGAACTTTGAATGATTGGGGCAGGGAATCAGACCACACATGGATTCTCCTCTTTAAAAATTCATTCAGGATAGAAATCACCCTTTTGAATTAAGAGGCGAATTAGAGAGATGAAGGCCATGATCTTTGAGATTGATGATGGAGCACGGGGGAATACCCCAAGGTATATATCTCCACTCATTTCCGAGGACCGAAATGCTTTTAAGGGGGGGAGAATGTTGTATAATTACATGGGTCTAAGGGGTAGAACCCTTGGGTTTCTAGGTGTGAAACCCTTTGGATTTACGGTTTATTTACCCCTTTTAGATGGGTCTTGAACCTTAGGGCTAATTCTCTAAGGTTGAGTACCTTAGGCTTGATTGGAAGCTTCTCCTAGCCACTTGGTTTGTACGTGAGAGCTTGGAGAGTCTTCTTTTAGAAGCCATGTGATTTCATGTGATATCATAAGCTTGGAAACCATGTGACCACCTTAGGGACCCATGTGATGGAAGGTACACATGTCCCCTTGAGAGGGACTTACCCCCTTGGACTTGGAGCTGTATATTGGAGGGGTTGGTTGGGTGGAAACACATCTCTCTTCCTAGTGTGTGGCCTTGCTAGTTAGTCTTCAGTTCAGTTGTGTGAAGGCTATGGAATCTTTTTCACAACACGTATCCTTTGTGTGTGCGTGTGTGGATTAAGATCCATGTAACAAAGAAATACCTAAAAGAAAAGGAGGATGTGTAGCTAATAATGAAAAATAGTTTTTCCAAGCATAAAAAATGTCACAAACCTCACATACAAGGAGAAATATGGGCAAGAAGATGAAGTTATGGAGCTTTGGTGGCAAATACTCCTCTTATTCAAATTGAGTCAAAAGTCCTCTATCTCAAATGGGTTTACTTCACTTAGACACTCACTCCCTAAGCTTATGTCCATTCATGTTTGAAGTCTGACAAGGTTAAAAATTATAATCGAATGAATGATGGCAAACTAATATTTACAATACTAAGGGCCGACGAAACTAGATGCCTCCGCACAACCATTTGCTTGTGATGTTTTGGCAATTAAACCCTTTGTTTGTGGGATACGGGGTTCCTATACTAGGCCCTTCACTTGTACAATTGTTCTTTCAATATATTCAAGCCTAAGGAGATTAAATTTCAGCCGAACTTCCTCTTAAAAGAAAACAAAAAAACTTACAATATTATTGGAAATGCGCATGGAGGACTCCTCTAATGTTTAATGAAGACCATTGTGTATGAAAAAGGGTTTTATAGATGAATAATGATCATTTCTTAAAACAAAAATCAAGCTTCTTTTCCTCTTTGTAGCTTTTGTTCTTATCCCCTAGGATCAAGCTTCTTTTCCTCTTTGAAGCTCTTGTTCTTCTCCCCTTTTCTTTGGTTCATGTTCCATGCAATAGACTTGTCTTTGGAAAAGTTGTCCCCCGCACATACCAAAGGGTGCCTCCACATGTTAATGATTTGATTCTTACCTTTATTTGAAAGCTACTACTTTGGTAATGAAATTCCTTATGCTTGTATGATCAAATCAAATAATCTTAAAAAAAGGATTTTCGGTAGCTGAGTCTACAATGGGTCTTGTTTTTAACATCTTTGGCATGAAAAAATTTAGATAAGATTGAAAAATCAACGTAGTGCCAAAGAACCAAAGAACCAAGTTTATGCATGAATGCTTAAAAGACCACGTATGAGCTCTCAAAATCCAAGATCATATAGTTTGTAGGTCATCTTCATCCCTAGAGGAAACCAACTTCAATTGGAGAGCGAAAACCACATTTTCTAACAAGAAAGAGAATGACACGATCCCACTTCAAAAGAGCTTAGATGCACTTCGCCCTCTACTCCACAAATACTTCCTCTTCTCTTCAATAAGCACAGCCTCACCCTTCCACTAAACCAACCTCAGCCTTCTCTCTTTGAAATTTTGAGGGTCCTACTAGTTCTATATCAAACATGAAAAAGATTGGTTTGTAAACTTTCCACATCACAAAATGAACGGATAAGCTCATGTATTTACATTTGACCCTTTGAGCAATCGAAGGTTCGCTTCACAGGGGATCTTTGAATCTAGAGATAGCTAGTAGACTCATTGTTCTTCTATAGCTAATCTTCTTCGTTTACTCTTTCCTGTTCTTCTTCATCGCCTCTGCGCCTCTCCCCTGAGTACTGTCATCACCTTCTTAATCGGATATAGTCGAACTCTATTACACCTGGGTGTAATCTGCAAATTGATGGAACCGCCTCCAGCTACTATGGATTCTCTAGATCAGGAAGAGGAGGGTGTGCTGTGCTTACCTCCGCCCTCACCTTCTCCTCGCGAAGTCCCCAATTTTCCAAACAGTAGAGTGAGGCCTGCTCCGCCCCCACCTTTTCTGACAAAAACCTTCAAGCTTGTGGACGATCCTGCTACTGATAGCGTCATATCTTGGAGCTGCAATGGCGCGGCCTTTGTGGTGTGGCAGCCGCCTGAATTTGCGCGCGATCTCCTCCCGCATCACTTCAAGCACAACAATTTTTCCAGCTTTGTTAGGCAGCTCAACACATATGTGAGTCGTTTCTGTGACAGTTTAAATTTTATGCTTCCCCTAGCTTGTTTTTTTTTCTATGGTCATCCTGAAATGTGTCACTAGTTGCCTGCCATAGCCCTCAATATCTGGATTTTGTCGATTCTTTTGGAGTGGTCTTGTCATTGCAGGCATTGATTTCTACTAATTTCAGTGGATCTGCCTGTTCGAGGCCTGATATGCCAGCGTATTGTATGATCGCGACACTCCAGTATGCAAAATAAATGGATTGCATGTAATACGGTTTCGTAAGGTAGAATGCTGAATGTGGACAGTCGATGGCGAAGATTAGTGTCATCTTATTTCTCAAGTCCCCCGTTTTTTTTTTTTAAGTTTTTTTTTTTTTTCATTTTCACTATTTTCATGACGAATGGCCAGGTTCTGTGATCCTCTATGCTAGGTGCTCGCAGCCACATGTGGAAAATGTACCCTTTCCTCTGCCACTTCAGCAATATATGTAAGCAGATTTGTGCATGGTATATGGGTTGATAGAAAGACTATTGAAGGACATCTACTATACACACACGGCCTTAAAGATCTTCATCTGAGACAAGGACTTGGGGGGTGCTCCAGAATTCTCTGCTCCTAATTGTTAGGGCCGGCAGTGCAATTTCTGTTGAGTGATCTAGAAGCACTTTTTCTGTTCAGCCAGAGAGACTATTGGGGCACATGCTATAAAAATTATCGGATTTTGTGGCACATGCATGTAAAATACATTGGATTACATGCAGATAGCTGAATTTAGTAAACCATACTGAAAAGCGGAGGCACTTCTTTGAGGTCACTTAATGACACATTGGCAAACAAGTGACCTTGATGCAGTGTTTCCAGCCACCGCAGCATCATGTGCCCACAGCAGGGTATACGGTTCGGCATAGAATCCTCATAAATGTAACAGGAGTAGGAGATGCCTTTTGAAGTTCAGTAATCTGAGAACTGGTTATCTCTGCAAGACATTCTTCTTAGAATCATTAGATTAAGAGACATTGTAAATCTTTGTAAAATTACTTAATGTTTGAGTCAGTTAGGTCTGCTGCTTGCAGTCGGTTTATTCGATTATGTAGGCTTCTTGATCATTTGGATTTGATTGGCTATCCTTGTGCTGGAGCTGATTCAAGCATTCATGGCATGGGAATCTGCAACACTCGGTTATTGATTGGTGAGAAATTTATATAAGGGATGGGCAGCTTGCATGAATAGAAGCCTTAGCATGAATGTGCCCCTTGGGTCTGTACTGCTTGCTCATACACACTACGAGTATGTGCAAGGCTAAGGAGGCCTTGATATTTTCATTCTTGTGTACTTGCAAGAGAAAGGAAGCCTTGCTATTTTTATTCTGCAGTTATTGTGAGGGACATGAATTTCATCTGTTCTATTGTATGCTGTACTTGATACCAATTGTTTACAGATTTCCTGTATTTTTATAGGGTTTTCGGAAAATAGTCCAGGACAGATGGGAATTCGCAAACGAGATGTTCAAAAGAGGGCAGAAGCACCTTCTTTCAGGAATTCACAGACGAAAGATTTGTCACCAACCACCAGCGCCTCACATAGTAGCAACATCCAATCAATTAACCATTAGCACCTTGCCAGCAAGCAAGGCACCACCATCTCCTTGCAATTCCAGCGATGAGCAGGCAATTTCTTCTGTTTCATCTCCAATGGCTCATCACCAACAACATATGACAGCTTGTGGAAGGAGAAATCCTGATGAGTTGGAGCGCCTAAAGAAGGAGAATGCTATTCTTGTTTCCGAGCTGGCTTCAATGCGGAGGCTGTGTAGTGATTTGCTTCTCTTTATACAAAATAATGTTGATGATAAGCAGCAGGACTTCAATTCTGTGGAAGGACTTGCTCATTTTCTTCGGAGTGCCTCAGATAGCTGTTTGTTTGAAACAATTTTTGCGGTGCATACTCTTAGAAGCTTGAAGGAAGGTGGTGACATGGTCACTTGCAGACCTAACAAGCAGAAAGAAGGTCGGGCAGATAAGGAAAGAGAAAGTGAAACAGAGGAGAGAGGACATGAAGAGTCCATGCGAGTGTCATGCGAATGCGAAAGAGAAGACAATTCATGCAGCTGTAACGAGGAGGTTGCAGAGCATGCAGTTTCTTTACGAGCTGGAGGAACTGTGACAGGTGGGAAAAACTCACGTTGTTCTTCCTTTTCTGAAAAAAAGCAAGCAATGAGCTCTCCGTTTGAGGCTGAGCATGAATTCTGCCATGGGGGTCAGAGATCTCCTACTTTGTTTGGAGTTACCCTTCACAGGCGAAGTGACAAGCTTTTGAAATTTGAGGCAGAATGGTGTCTTGATGGTAAGGCAAGCAGTCCAGGTAATTCAGAATAGAGCAAAGCTCTGGGAAAGGATGCCTACTTGGAATGTTTTCAGATTCTACGGTTCTGACAAGGCAGCCATGGTATTTGGCATTGTATATGTGTATTTATATGATTTGTTCAGGCTTCTCATGGGAACCAGTTCTGTGATTAAGACCATGAGCTTCAAAGCTGTGTGTGGATACAGATGTTGGAGCAATTCGGCTTCTTTGCTTAGGACTTGAAAAATTTCTATGGAGCATCTAGAGACTGGGCGAGCTTTTGGGACTCATTCTGGTGACTTTTGCCTTGCCAATGCGGCAATCAACGGGAAATGAAAAATTTGGTATTTATGATGTTCTTGGTACCTTTGCTTACACCTTAAGTTCGGAATTCGGATCATAGGCTTGATTCCTCACTGGACAACCTCATCTATGAGGTACTTCTTGGTTTGTTGATGTACATGGTAGCTAGTGGTAGAACTGCGCTATGCAGGGCATGAGGCTAAGTTTTGTCCCGTGGAACTCCATCTGCTCCTTTGAGTGCTCTTGGCCGTTCTTGACAATAGGTAAGGCCTGGTAGCAGCCTTTGTCCCTGCTATGCAATGGCAAGGTCTATAGAGTAGTACTTTGTATAATTTCATTCTAATTCTAGCTAGTGGATCACATTTTCTGTATAATGTCCCTTTTTTATGTGTATGCAGAAGTGCTCAAACACATTTATTTGAATAGAAAACATATAACATAGATGATACTTGATTGAGTTTCTCTTTCGTTGATGTTGCTGTCTAGATGAAGAATTTAGATGCTCGTTTGTGTCAGCAGTAATGTAGGCTACTTTTGCTTCACTATCAAACTTGCAAGCTTGTGATTAGTAGGGAGCATGGTAATATGATAATGCTTAGGTTAATGGTGCTTTTTGATATTTGCTAGTACTTTGTATAATTTCATTCTAATTCTAGCTAGTGGATCACATTTTCTGCACAATGTCCCTTTTTCCTGTGTATGCTGAAGTACTGTACTCAACCACATTTCTTTGAACAGAGATCATATAACATAAATGATACTTAGTTGAGTTTCTCTTAATGTTGCTGCCTAGATGAAGAATTTTTATGTTTGTTTATGTCAGCAGTAATGTCGGCTACTTTTGCTTCACTATGAAACTTGCAAGTCTGTGATTAGTAGGGAGCTGGTAACATGATAATGCTTAGGTTAATGATGCTTTTTGCTATTGGCTTTACATGCTTTTATTAAAGTCCATAATTCTCAATTCTAATGTCTCTACAGTGCTTGAATATGCAGTAGCAGTGTCTCTTGCATGTCTCGAGGGACCAAGATCTCTATTGAGTGTTTGTATCAGTGTATGCTATTAGGTTGTGTCGGGATTTGTTGAGAGTTGATGGTGCAGGTTGGCATTCTTAGCAGCGGAGACCATAATTGGATTGCAGTTCTTGGAAAGATTTCCAGGAATTCATTTAGGTGTAAGAATCAAAACAGAGGGGCCTAGAAAACAGTCTGCTTCCAAAGAGGAGTTATGCTCGAATGAATTATGTTGTCAGAATGTATCCGATCTCAAATATGCTTGGTTTTTGACAAGCTGCACCTGGATAGGTATTGAAATATCACCAGGAATATGGAATTCATTGGGGTCAACCATAGTGACCAATTTGGGGGTCACCAAGTCTACGCATTATTATCTTTAGGTTGCCCAAATTTTGAATCTTTTTTCTTTTATTTATCCTCCAATACGATCCTCATCTGGTGCACTCATAAATCACTGATGTCGGGCCACTCAATGCTTGCCTGATTGCCTTCATTGCATCCACCACTGTTTCTCTTTTCTGGGCTTTCCATACTTGTCTCTGTCCTTCACAACCTGCTCCAGGAACCCGGATGGGAGGATGGATGTATTGCCAATTGGGCATATCTTCTAACTCCAAATATTGAAATAGCTGCATGTTTTCTGCCTATGCATCAACATAAGTTTTGCTATGTTTGATTTATCGGATTACTTGTTAGCAACATGTTTTTTCCTTTTTCTTTTAATAGACTTCAATTTAGTTGGGAAAATGATAAGAATTGGGGACTCAAGGAAAACAAACTTCTTTTCATCGTCTCATCCCCAGGCATCTGCTCTGATACTTGGGATGCACCAAGTTCTAGTTCTCAAAAATGCATTCCATTCATATAGTACGGCTTACAAAGGAGTGGGCCTGTTCTGCAAACTTGATTGGTAGAGAGGGATGGCTTACAAGAAAAGGGTTGACTTTCCCTGCATGTATTTACTTGGGAGGGATCACCATTACTTCTACAGAGCACAGACGTAGTTGTAGGTTTTATACAGCACAGTTTGTAGTCATTTTTCAGGACACAGTAACCTAGGGCTCGGTGTTAATGGGACTTCGATTAGGCAGAGTACATCGGGAACTCATTTGGGAGATTGACTAGTCACAATTAGGGGGTTTAGCAGAAAAGCAAAAGGGAAGAAGCATCAAAAGGTAAAGGACGAATATGCAGTTACTATTAAGACATTAAAACCAAAACGCCATTCAAAATTTTCTGATAATCTACTTCGAAACAAAAATATGTTCTCAGGGTTTTTTTCAACATCCCATCCTAAAGAGTAGATTCAGAATCAGCTTTGTAAAGCTAGACATCTTAATTCAATTTTACCAAGTGATGATCTGCGATTTGTATTAAGGACATTTCGGAGCTTTTTGGAAAGGAGATTTTGAAGTTTTTGCCACTCGAATTGTATTCTCTACCCATTTTTTTCTTAATATATATTTTAATTGACATATTTTTTGCTTCAGAAAGGTAGCTTCATTGTGGCGTTTCTTGAACCGTTGAAATAGGGACTTGCTTTTGCGCTTTTTTAGAAAATGGGGACATACAAAAGAGAATTGAAGGGAGATACAAAGGAAGCTGATGAGTGTTTTGTCCCCTCCATGCGGGATCCATCTACAGTTGGTTCTCTTGATGATGAGCCTTTCGTCCTCGTCATGTGGGATCCATCTACTCTTCAGCTGGTTGTCTTGATGATGAGCCTTTCATCCCCTCCATGCGGGATCCATCTGCTCTTAAGCTCGTGGTCTTGATGATGAGCTGTTTGCGCCTTCATGCAGGATCCATCTATCCTTAAGCTGGTTGTCTTGATGATGGGCGTTTCATCCTCTTCATGTAGGATCCATCTACTCCTAAGTGGGTTGTCTTGATGATGTGTTTCCTCCCCATCATGCAGGAGTCATCTACTCTTAAGTTGGTTGTCTTGATGATGAGCTTTTCTTCCCCTTCATGCGGGATCCATCTACTCTTAAGTTGGTTGTCTTGATGATGAGCCTTTCATCCCTTTTTTTACCCATGTACTCTTTAAGTTGGTTGTCTTCTCTATTCTTAAGTTGATTGTCTTAGACATGCCCATTTTATTCTAGTCGACTTTACTTTCATTAATATGGTCTAATTGAGAGCATAATGCCATTCCCATCATTCTCTCTATCGCTGAAAACTCTTGTCGTGAGAAATATTTCTTAAAGAGGCGATTATTACTTATTGAGGGCTTTTGAATACTTAGACATGCAGCAATCACCTTCATGTTGATATATTTCCATAGTGATGTGTGAACACACTTAGGACCGCCATGATACTTTTTTCGCTTTTTAGGAGGTTTTTTCCCCCGTACACCTATAACCCCAATGGGTTACTTATCTTTGTACATTCACTTGGTAATTCATTGAGTGTTGTGTTGTGGTCCAAGATCATTCTTCTTCCTTGTATTGTTCATGTGCTTGCATAGACCTCAAACTCCAACAATTGGTATCAGAGCAGGTCTCCGCTTTTTCTAGGGCATCATCAACACTCAAGTCAAAGTCTAACAATCACTCAAAAATTGGTGAGCATACTCAAGGAGATTAGGAGCAGTTGTGAACACATTATCGAAATGCCTATGCAGGCAATTTCGTCCTTTTTTGCCAAACATATATACAGGTTTCAGTTCGCTAGTACAAGCTTCTTGAAGGCTGCTACATGTTTAGTAGAGTTTGGTAGGGTAGTTCTATTCAACTTTTCGAGATACAATCATTTTTTTGCATAAGGGTATTTAGTCAGTGGCCATGGATGAAATCATGATGTATTCTCTACGTTGGCTATTGAGGATAGGTTGGATGGTAGTAATTATTCATTATGAGCATATATAATGCGTCATGTATTGGTAGCAAAAGGGCTTTGGAATATTGTGCAAGGTGCTGAAAAACATCCTTCTACACCTACAAAATACCATTATTGAAGGTGATGTAGATTGTGTTGGAGATGATGATCTTCAAATTCTTGTTCGTGCTACGATTCTTGTTGCACCTATTGCAGAGAAACTTTGTTGGGATGGTAGACATTCTGAGGCACATGCATTGATAGCTTGGCCTATCAAATGTGCCATTATCCCTCACATTCGCTCTTGCAAGACAACAAGGGATGTTCGGGATACACTTATAACCTTATACCAGGCAAGAAATGAGGCTCATGTTGCTTATCTTCGAAAATAGTTGGAGAGTGAGCACAAAATGAAAGAGACTCCATGGATAATTTTTTGACAAAGATCAAACATTTGAAGGAGCAATTGATTTCTGCTAATGAAGTCTTTCCAAATAGTTCACTTGTGCAAATTGTTCTTAATGGTCTTCCAGATTCATATCAGATTTTTTTTTTTTCTCCTACTCTTTGATTGATGATGAAAGGCAATCCAAATGCCTTAAAGGCTCTACCTAAAGAGAATTTTGAAGCTTTTCGCAAAGCTTTGAACTTACTTCTTTTCATGGATTGATCTCTTTCCACATAGCTTGACACTTCCTTATACATGGGTGCTAGCTCCTTGTTCATCACATGACTCCAAGGGGGATTTGTTGATATATTTCAGTAGTGATTTGTGTGAACCACTTAGGACTGTTGAAGCACTTTTTTTCCCTATTTAGGATTTTTTTCCGGCGGCTTGTATATACGCCTATAACCATAATGGTTTACTTATCTTTTTACACTCACTTGGTAGTGATTTCCAATGGAGCATTTGTTAAACGAGGCAATTATTTAGGAATGAAATCATGATTCTAGGCATTTTCTAGTACGATATAGTAGTGATTGTGGCCATGCATCCTCATCAACACATGAAGATGAAGTATTCAAAGCTTTATATGGAGTTCTCAACCATGAAGATGCTCAACCACTGGTCTACATCAAGTAAAGAAAAGAAAAGATGAAGGAAGGAAATGGAGTTCTCAAAGCAAAGGAAGGCTCATGAAGGTAATTCCAAGGGTTCAACCATAATCAAATGATGAAGATGAAGAAGTGGAGCAAGGAGCAACAAATGGTTTCAAATTTGGACACTTTGGCCCTCCAATGTCTATGTGAAAGATCATCTAGAAAAGACATTTGTGTTTGTCTGTAAAGGAAAAATAAATGAATTTGATTGGCCCATTTAAACAAAGCATGGATTAAAGGGTCAAATTTTCCTATAAAAGGAGAAATCCATTAATTTGTTTTTTTTAACTTCCTAAGAATTGAGAGCTTGAGTGTTTAGTGCAATTAGAGAACCTTTGAGTTTAAACCCTTGAGTTAACCTTTGATTACCCATTTGTGAGAGAAACCATTATGGATCTTTGGATTCATTAAGCTTGTAGTCTTTTCACATCTTGATTAGTAATACATACTTCATCTTTGAGCAAAAATGTTATTGTTTGAGGGTCCATGATGATGATGAAGTTAGACTTTGTGTGTGAAGATCAACTTCAATAATCTTTGTGAATTTTTCAACATGTTTTATGCAATGTCAGCATTGAGTTGTGAATTCAAATATTCAAGGTAAATTTCTTATTTCCAACTCTATTAACATTGTTTTGGTTGATGAGCGTATATGTTTAAATGTTTTTTAATCATTTGATGTTGCGTTATTCACATAAGTTGATGAAAACTTTGCACAAGGGCTCTTTATGAACAAGCCTTAACCCCATAAACGCACCTCCACATATGTGAATACGACGTAAACATTTAGGATTTTATGTGTAATGTTTAATACTTAAATGATCCAAATCCTTTGCATAAAATGATTGTCAAAAGATTAAATTGAAAAATGAAAGAAATTTGTTCATTTCTTGGAGTCAAAATTCCTCAAAATCAAATGTTTTCATTATCCATAGAGTATTTTGTAAACCTTTAAGATTTTCATCTCTAATTTTTTTTTTTCGCAACTAAAAGAGTTCTTTTGAAGATTTGCACCAAATTTTCTGAAAGGACATTCTCCAAAAAAAAAAAAGTAAGAGTAGAAGAACCAAGCACTAATCATGGAGCAAGTAGCGGCTTTCATGGAATTTTGCACGAGAGTTTGTGCATGAAGTGTACAAAATTTCTTGTGCATGTATTTTGTTTTGAATGCATGTGTTTACTTTTGAGTCACTTTAATAGACTTGTTTGTTTCTTTCTTTGATTATGAAACACAAAGTGAAATTACGAGATTTAATGTTATGCATTCTTTCCTTGTGAAGCATTGTCATTGTTTACTCCTAAAAGCAGAAAAAGAAAGTTCTACTCCTTGTCTCACCAAGCTCTGTAGATCCGGGAAATGGGAAAAACTTAAGCAAAAATGAAGAAGGAAGACTGAAGCAAAGATGAAGCCTTAACCCCATAAATGCACCTCCACAACGGGAATTATGGAAGCCAAAAATTATTTGTTTCCTTGCTTCTTCTTCTTCTTCATTTTTTTTTAAATCATAGAAAAATTGAATTTATACATCTTCATTCCAGAGATGAGTTTCATAATCTTTTTGGTTTTGATTAAAGCACACTATGAAATCTACATGCCACAAGTTTTGGTAAAAAATAAAATAAATCTAGTTTGATAAAGTTAGGTATTTTTTCTCTACGAATCACCATTGCTTAGAGAAGAATCCCCCAAAAGTCAAAGGAATCAAGGGATAGATAGGAAAAAGTATAGGAGATGAGTTATCTTTTGTGATCAATGCTTGCCATATCTAATCCCTACATTATTGTATTGCAAATAAGGTCTCATCGAGAGGAGAAAAAATTGAAGGACAAAAAGAATTGAAAAATTGAGTCCGAGGCAACCTAGTTTATTTTGTTCTTGTCTGTGTTCATTAAGGATATGACATTTTTAGTTGATTAAATTCTTCTTTTGAGCTAAAAAAGAGAGGAAACATCCTTGGAGAAGGTGAAACTTTGCAAGATTCTCCTTAGCTATGGATGCAACATACACCAAACACAAACACAAAATCTGGATTGCATACTTCGAAAGATAACATATCCATAAGTAGGCTAAAAAACCTTTACTATTGAGAGGGTGATAGTAAATTTGACCAAAATGATCCAATCATGGTTGGAAACTTGGTTTTCACTCTACCAAATCCTATTAACCCATTACAACCTACTCCATTAGGTAAAGAAAAGGATGAAAGAGACATTATAACAATATTTCACAATGTGAGTTTTTTTTTTTAGTTCTTCAACAAACAAGGAGTGCCAACCAACTTATATGGCCTCAGAAACTTTTGGAAAGACTAAGGAATATGGAAATAGTTATAGAGCTTATGGTAGTGGTTAACTTTTTCCATGATAGATACACCGATTGATTGTAAGGGCACAATGTACCTTCTCATTGATACCCTCAAACTAATATGAGAGCAAAGAGTTGATGAACACCTTGTGAGACTAGAAGGTAAGGGGCATTCTAAAGATTTATCCACTGTTGTGACTAATACTAGACATTCTTGTATCTAATCATGAGTACAAATGATGCCTTTTGAACAATGCAATGGCCACAAGTATAAATGATGCTTTTTGAACATTTTAAAGATTTCAAAGGGTGCAGCTTTCTTTGTAGAAATCGGTTTGAGTAAAAAATTGGGTTTATGTGTAGTGATCTTGATTAGGACCAATTTGTCAAGAGAAAGGAGATAATGAAGAGATATCTCATGCACTCTCAGACAAAGAGAGGATCACACACAGATTGAGGCAATGAAGAATGATCTTCTTCTTCTTTTATTACATAAAGAGAATATACAACAATGGCCTAATACAAAAATACAATTAGTGCAATATATAAAGAACAAGATATAAGGAAAATCCTAATGTTGATATATTTAGGTAGTGATGTGTGTGAACACACTAGGACCGCCGGTGCACTTTTTCCCTCTTTAGGAGGTTTTTTGTCCCCTGGCTTGTATATACACATATAGACCTAATGGGTTACTTATCTTTGTACATTCTAGTGGTAATACATTCAGTATTGTGTGTTGTGCTCCAAGCTTCTTCTTCTTCCTTGTGCTGTTCGTGTGCTTCCATAGAAGTGTAACTCCAACAATTGGTATCAGAGCAAGTTGCTGCTTCATTTGGGGCATCGTTGACACCCCTCCGGTCACAGTCTCAGAATCGTACGGAATTTGGTGAGCATACTCAGGGTGACGAGGAATCAAAATACCTTCGTTATGTGGTGCTGAAATCATGATCTGAGCTTGTTTTGGCCTCCAAACGCACTATCATAGTGCTTGTGTAGGCTATTTTGTCTTTTCATGCCAAAGATATATGTACGTTTCGTTTTTCCAGTATAAGCATTTCGAAGTCTGCTACAAGTTTAGCAGAACTCATCAAGGTGGTTCTATTCAACTTTTTCAGATACAATCATTTTTCCGCATCAAGGTATTTTAGTCAATGGCCATGGCTGAAAGTAGTGATGTATTCCGTATGTTGGCTGTTGAGGATAAGTTGGATGGTATCAATTACCTATTGTGGGCTTATATGATGCGACATGTATTGGTTGCAAAAGGACTATGGAACATTGTGTAGGGTGTTGAAAAACGTCCTATTGCACCTACAAATACCATTATTAAAGCTGATGCAGATGGCATTGAAGATGCTAATATTCTTCAGATTCTTGTTCGTGCTGCGGTTTCTGTTGCACCTACTATAGAGAAAATTTGTTGGGATGGAAGAGATATTCAGGCATATGCATTGATAGCCTTGTCTGTCAAATGTGCCATTATTCCTCACATGCGTTCATGTAGAACAAGTAAGGATGCTTGGCATACACTCACCACATTGTACCACACTAGGAATGAGGCTCGTGTTGCTTACCTCTGAAAATAGTTGGAGAGTGAAGAAACAAAGATCAAAGACTTGAAGAAACAATTGATTTCTATTGATGAAGTTATACCACATAGCTCATTTGTGCAGACTATTCTAAATGGTCTTCTTGATTCATATAAGAGTTTTGCTTCTACTCTTCATTTGATGATGAAAGGCAATCAAAATGCCTTATCATTTAGTCTCTGTTATGTTGGAGGAAGATCATTCTAGGCAGAACAGGTCCATTATGCATGTTGCAGATCAAGCTTTCTTGGCTAGTGAGAAGGGCAAAGAAAAATGGAGCTCATCTACTAGTAAGCAAAAATCTACAAATATTGCACATTCGAAGAAGGAAGACAAAGATGAGAAGAAATCAGAAAAGCTGAAATTCTTTTGTAAGTAACGTAAAGGAAAGGATAAAGAACTGTCCAAAATTGGCTGCAAAAGAGGCGAAGAAAAAAGAGGCAGGAATGGTTGTTGCAGAGGCCTCTACACCAAAAACACAGTCTGCTAATCTTGTGCAGAATGAAGAATGGGCATTTACTACTGTTTGCAGTTCTGACCCATATTCTCCTGAATAATGTATGTCTATAGTAGACTCAGATGTTTGGTACTTTGATAGTTGGGCAACCAAACATATTACCTCGTAGTGCAGTTTCTTCACTTCACTCAAGCCTACCCCTACATGGAATACTGTCACACGCACCAACTCCTCTTATCCTCTCATGGGTGTTGATAAGATCATTTTGACTACTGCTGATGGTAGTTCTTTCACTTTGTCAGATGCCTTACTTGTGCCAGGGATCAACAAAAATCTCTTACCAGTTTTTGCATTAGCCAAGATTGGCTTGGTTGTGAAATTTGTTGATGATATATGTACATTTCATGATCTATCAAACGGATACATGATTATTGCTTCTAGCATTTTGTGTCGTGGGTGGGTTGTATAAGCTCATAGACTATGAAAAATCTATGAATGATTTAGCATGTGTAGTACATGATTCTCACGCTATGTCAGATGTAAAGCTTTGGCATGCACACTTTGCTCATCTAAATTTTTCTAGTTTGCTATGCCTACAGAAATCTGAAATGGTGTCCTCTCTGCCCAAACTTGAGGCACCCGGGAAACCTCTTTGTGAAGGCTATATTTTGGGCAAAATGTAGCATTCCTCCTTTCCAAAAGATGGTTCAGTTCCAGCCACTCAAAAATTGGAGCTTGTTCAAAGTGATGTCTGTGGTCCTATGCAAATACCCTCTTTTGGAAACTATCTTTACTTCGTGACTTTCATTGATGATTTTCTAGGCATGCATGGGTATATCCATTGAAAGCAAAGTCCGAAGTGTTCATGTGCTTCAAAGAGTTTTCAGTTATGGCTAAAAATCTGTCAGCATGTAAAATGGGCACCCTCTATTCTAATTGAGGAGGGGATTATATGTCTTCTGACTTTTATGCATTT
This sequence comes from Ceratopteris richardii, assembly GCA_020310875.1. NCBI lineage: Eukaryota > Viridiplantae > Streptophyta > Polypodiopsida > Polypodiales > Pteridaceae > Ceratopteris > Ceratopteris richardii. Next base: position 182,407,180 of record CM035420.1, read on the forward strand.
CTGGCTGAACGTGGGATAAAACATCAATGTACAGTGCCATATACACCTCAATAGAATGGAGTTGCTGAATGGAAGAACAAGTCAATCATGGAGATGGCGAGGTGTATGGTCAAGAGTCAGGCTTTACCACATAGTTTTCTAGCTTGAGGCTATCATGTGTGCAACATATGTACTTAATAGGTGTCCCACTAAAGCAGTGTAGTCTATCACTCCATATGAGGCTTGGCATGGTTGCAAGACATATGTTGCTCATCTACGTGTTTTTGGTTGTTTGGCATATGTGTTAGTGCCTGAACAACATCACAGGAAATTGGATGATAAAGTAGTAAAATGTATTTTTGTTGGTACAGTTTTGAAAGAAAAGTCTATCATCTGTATCATCCACAGATTAAACGCATTTTGGTTAGTCGTGATGTTGTTTTTGTGGAAGATGCTATTCACCCTTTGCTTTCATGTACAAAGGACACATCTGTTAGCTCCAAAGACATGTACGATACTTTACTACCTCTTTTTACACATGCATCCATCTATCCATCCATCTATCCATCCATCTATCTATATCCATCTATCTATCTATCTATCTATCTATCTATCTATCTATCTA